>JBBBVM010000207.1:600000-897281 GCA_037355625.1 Petunia x hybrida | reverse complement strand
TCTACCGGCTTCACTGCCGCTAGATCACACCCTTAGGTGCCAATCTCCTTGAACCTTTTCTCATTCCTTGTTCCTCACTCCCTTTAAACTGTTGGTCAGAAACTGGATAAAACAATTGCTGCAGCAGTAGCAGCAACTGCATCATTGTTTCCTGATATTAGGACATAACTTTGGGACTTCACAAATTATTTGAATATCTAAGTAACTAGATTTTCCAGAATCTGTAGCTGAAATGAAGTCTATGTACATATTCATGTAATGCCAAATCAAATCAGTATCCTACAAGGAATGAAGCAGAGATTTAAGCATTAGTTATGTGCATCAGAAATGTTTTCAAATGTCAAGTGATGAACAACCATTTCCCTGGAAACTAGTCATCACCTATGCCCACCAAGGCTTCTCCGTAAAATCTTTTGAAATAACATATTGGAATCTTGAAGAGTAAGGTAGCCATTCAATCATCTGAGATGCCTTTTTATTGGTTCTTCTGTCAACACATTTCTGTATCGAATCACGAAGCTTCTTTTCGACGTTTTCCATAACCCAATTAAGAAGACCATCTGATGGAATATTTGCTTCCTTTGCATATCTTTCAAGAACCTTAGGCAAGATTACTCTTTTTGACTTCTTTACAACAATATTAGCCTGTAGAAACTCTTTCTTCGCTGCTTCCAATTCCTCAATTATATTTGAGGCTGTGTAAACTTTCAGCTAGAAAAGAAGAAAGAAACCAAAAAAGTATTAGATGTTTGCCTTTCTTACTGGAAACTGCTGGTTTCTTCCTCGTAAGGAAACATGCAAAAGCTACAACCTTTGAAAGTTTTAGCATGCAAACTAGATGTGTAGGAACTAAAGGAAAAGGAAAGTGCAGCATTCTTGAGCAAAGAAGACGCGCAGGTTACAATATGCTAAATCTTGATTAGACACTTTAGGTCATCCTTTCAATTAGGATCTTCACTCGTTAGAAGATCTGGAAATAGGTCTGAGAGATATCATCCAATGCAAGAAAAGTACTTGATAAACTGGGACGTTCAATTATTTCATGCAATGTACAAGGAAATACAATATGCATTAGATCCAATGCATATTGATAGGCTGCATGCCTGCACCTGTTACTCCGTTTGTCTTCAAATCTTTCAAGAATTCCTCAAGAAAAGTGCTATTGTTGCTTTAGCAATATAAGGGGAAGTGTAACTACTCACCAAGAAATCGGAAGTAGTTCTCGTGCATATATTTCAGGTACTAATATACAAGAAAACTACAAAACCTTTATAATGAGAAAACACAAGCTTACCATGGGATCGGAAAAAGCGCCAGTGCAAAGAGCAAAGCAAACAAGGGGCTGGACGTCTTGAAGGGCATATTTTGAACTGATGAGTTGCCTTTCTTCTGCGGATCTTTTCCGTAAAGCAGTTGATAGGATGGTCTCCAACCACTGTAATTGGAGCAGAAACAGAATTTATCAACTAAAGTTGTGCTCTACAAATATGACTAGCAATGAAGTAGTGTTGAATTTATTGTCAGTCAATTACTAGGATTTTGAAGCTACATTAAAAATTGACAGGAATTCAGTCAGTTCCTTGTTTTGTTTAGGCTTTTCAAGTCTTTGTCCCCGGTTGGACAAAGTGCATCTTGCAGATATTAATATTGCTAGACTAATTTAGGATTAAGAAAAAATTGTACTTATAGCATATAAGGCTGAGAAGGAAAAATAGCAAAGCAGCAAGGAGAATTATTTTGCTCAATTATCGTATCATAAAATGACCAAAACGAGGAAGGGTACAAATTCATTCCTAGTTATGTTATGCCTGATAGTCCTCAACTGCAACTTCTAGCCATTCTAGTTCAGAATTGTCCATACCCGTCCTATCCGAGGGGTACGCAAGCCTAAAATCGACTGTTCAATGGCATTTGCACTTATCACCTGGCCACCAACATTATAAGCAACCTGCACTATACAGAGAAGAAACTGGTGATTCAAATACTCTACATATACATGCATAATAAGAAGGTCAAGTAACAACTGTATCCCTCATCCTAATCCTAAATTAGAATAACGGGAATATAGCAAAGGATTAAAAAGAAAAAAGGTGCAGAACTGTGATAGCAATCTGTCTTGAACGTAAAAGAATTCTAGTATGCGTAAATACTTGCAATCCATAATAAACAAAAAGAATGGGGGGAGATTGACACAAAGTAAACACGAAGTAACTCAGACTACCTTGTGAAACAATGCCAACCTTCTAAGGGAGTTCTGTGGTATCCCATATGCCAAATATGCCTAGGTAAGGAAAACAAAAGAATGAGACGTAAAGAAACATAATAAGCAAATCGAAAAGGATAACCAACACAAGTGAGATCCATCTTTACATGCATAACTAATGTATTGTACAAGTTGATCCAGAATGCAATTTTGGCATTGGTTTCCATCTGACTGATATTTGCTCTTTCCAATTGCTCCACCAAAACTCTGAAAGTTCAAAATGAAAACACATGTTAGGCTGGAGATTCTCACGTAATCTGTTTCTTTTTCCACATTTTGCTTTGTAGGCGTCTTTGCTATAGAAAAATAAACCTGCATATGTAGCACACATTGCACCAAAGAGAAAGATGAACAAAGAATTCAGATGATATATTCCGCCAGCAGGCTACGGAAAGATAAATTTTAGCCAGCTCCAGATCATCATGATTCATAGCCCTGCCTTTTTTATCTAACATAGTAGTTTCCACCTATATATCTATCGAGTATAGAGGAGTTAATGTACCAAGGTCTCTCAAGGTTAGTATCTTGCACCTAGAAGTAATAGAAAATTTATAGAAGAACTACAAAAGGATTTAAGGTCCATTAGGATATACTGATTACACTTGGCACTTCTTCTAGATCTGGCCATCTTTAAAATTGTAGAAATACCTTAAAAGGTTATCCAGTATGACGGATGCACAAGTGTCGGCAGAATAAGACTTTTCCTTCCTAGGACCTCACGCTTTGCCTATAAATCAGGGCTTCAATCAAGCTGAAGACCTGAGGCAAGGAATGAATACTGAAGGTTTACGAAAAAATGGTTCTTACATCAGATATTAGGTAAACAATTCTAGATGGGAGGCCACAAATTGGAAGTTCCTTGAGCAAAGATCAAGGAAGACCTAGCTTGAGACTTTCCTTTTTGGATCTTAGTGTTGTCTGTCAATCAGGAAATTCTGCAGTTTTTCAAAATTCTAAGGTTGCTTCATTATGCATGCATACCAGAAGTACCTCTCCAGCGGTAAACTATGCAGTTTAGGTGCTTTTATTGTATCAGAGAATTGCACCTGTAGTTGCTGATGGCATAAGATGCACGAGAGATGTTATTCTTGTCAGTTGCTATCCAAGATATTTCAATTGTGGATTTGCAAAACCAATCTCTCTCCTCTTTAATATCATGCTGTGGAATTATGACATTAGTGGACGACCTTGATGACAAAGGCGACCTCTTTGGTTCAGTACTTGTTGATTCTGTACTACGGAGCCAACAGTATACTGCAGCCATGCACCTTACCATTTCCTCAGACAACTTACTGGGGCACTGGTAAAGATGATCTTTAAGAGTTCGCGCTAGAGGTGCTTTTCCCATTGACGTTGCCTGCCCTTGCTCCTGTAATAATTGATAGAAAATAACAACAAGAGTTGATCATGTGGAAGAGATCACCACCTGAACTAATGGGAAAATTAAATGAAATCTGCACATGTAAAAGGGTCTATCTTGACATAATTGAGACTAAATTGTAATATAATTTGCATCCCGTTTCAGCAGACGGAATGAAATAAGGGCAAAAAGAATGTTAGTTTGTCTGTCAAGCAAATTGGACAGATTAATCAATAATATAATACCAGATAACAAAAGCTCATAAGAAGAGACAATAAAAGGTCCAGAAACCAAACATTATTTCTTAAAGCTCTAAGAGCATCCAGTCACCATTTCAAAATCTCTCCCAAACGGTGCTACTTTTGAATAGTACACTCATTTCAGAATGGAGAATTATAAAAACAATAGTCCAATGTGCAGAGCAGGAATAAGAACCTTACCTTAGCATGAAGTGAACAATTTTTCTCAACGAGTGCATTAGCTTTACTATTATAAAATGAAGCATGTCTTGATTTGATTGTGACAAGTTTCTTTTTCCCAAGTCATTTATGGCAGCAAGAGCTTCGAAAGTCCGCAAAGGGAATTTTTTTGATGAGCAGAAGGCACTTGATATTATACTTGGGTGTTTTCTTGACTCAGCCTTATTATGTGCTGGAGAAGCCATGACTGAACTTTGCTCAGAAGAAGATCGGCTAATGCATTCTTCAAAAATGCTCCTGTATAAAGAAAGGACATGCTGCTCGCGGTTTGCAACCTCTTCTTCAAGTAACTCAATCTCAGCTATCAACTCTTTTGTCTGAAATGAGCATAAAACAAATAGTATCTTATAAGCATCTTGAGACCTAGCGAGTGCAACCTCACTAGATTCAATTACAAAAGTATCTTTTAATAGGTCACGCTTCAACCACGTACCTGAGCAGCAAAATGCCTATGTCCAGGAGACAGGGTGCTAGAAGCTCGTCCCATTGCCCTCTCAAGCACCATACGCACTGATTTTTCTTGCTGTAAACGCATTTGTAACTGCTCGATCTGTATTGTTATGTGAAAGAGAACTCATCAACAGGCTGAACTATTTCCTTCAAACAATCCAAATTTTGTAAAGTTTTTGAGAAGTTACTGTTGACCTCAAAATGAAACTTAGATGCAGTCAATGCCAACAAATGAGATAAGTGATTGCTCATTAAGGTGTGGTTGGAGAAACACAATGATATTGAAGTACTCTTAAATCCATATACCATGGAATATAGGCCTCATTACCCATTTATAGATGTCCAAATGAATTGTCCAATACCGAAGACAGAAGTCATTTAAGCCAAAATTTCAAGATTGGGGTTGTTATTAAAATCCTGCATACATTTAACAAGTAAAATAGTGGAAAACATGAAAGCTTGATATTTCAAAAAAATATGTCAATTAAGAGATTTTTTCATTATATCCTTGTGGACTGGTCGGAGAACAAGTGCATTGCACATCTAGCCATAACCAAAGTAAAATTTCTATCAATACCAATAGCAAAGAACCAGAATCAGTCCATGCTTTATGCTAACTAGCTTGATATGGATCAAGGTATCTCAAGTTTCTGAAGCTAGTATGAACTAAAGCCAAGTCCTAAAATATTGTCAGCCTTCTCAAAAATGTCTGACCCAGACAAGAAAGCGGTGAAGATAAAAATCAGAAGTATTTTACAAATAGCATACGTTATTTTTTTTTTTTATAAGAAGGAGTGATAATGGAATTGGTCGGATATTGTAATGTATGATGGACATCGAGTGATTCATTTACATCTTTTTCCAAGGAGGATCTGTGGTCTGGAATTGCATCTGAGCTAATAGTGCTGGAGAATTCATGGAGTGGACTTGCTTTACAACTCCTTGTTGAAGGTGGCAATACCTGCATATTCAAGAAGAGATCTCTGTCCATGTCATTTCACTCATCTAATCAAATCTCATCATTTCCCAAAATATAAAGTGCTACATTTGATATAGGCCTTTGACAAAAGAATTAAAATATAAAGCTCTTACAGGCAGTTCATTCAACTCTTTTTTCACGCAATGTTTGTCTCTGCCTTTTGATAGAGCAACGTTTTTGTCGGAAGCACTGAGACGAAAACATAACCAATTTAGAAGGCCAACCCACAGCTCAATTGTAATTCATGCAGATTGAAGATAGCAATTGAAGAATGAACTGACACAAGATTCACTAGACAGGCCTACTTAATCAAGTAAATTTTCCCCAAATTAGAGCAACAGGAGTTCTTAAAAGCTTTATCCTTTGTGATCATTTTTCATATATTTCAAAAGATTGGCTGATAACTATCCTGCAAATCATTCTTTTCTTCATATCCCATAAAGCATTCTCCTTTAGCAACAGAAATGTACAAACCTATGGGGCCAGGTCAACATATTCAAATGCATTCACATACAAGTTAACCATCCATATTGGACACCACTTATTAAATCATTCAGTTGAATAGGAATGCAAGGATTTATTAGCTTTAACTTGACATCCAAGAACTGACAAAAAGTTTCAAAAGATCTTGAAATCCAGATCTTTGAACTCTAGAAACAGGTAAGCAACAACGACCGATATAGTTATTGAGTATGACAATTCAGTTATTGTCTTTTTCATATTGCAAATCAGAAAAACAGAAAATTGGTTTAGCACTAAGACAATTAGAGAAGGGCATAGGGCTGTGCGAGCGCAGCTTTCACGAAGAGAAAGATGTGCCTACAAGTAAATACACCTAAACAATAGCTACTTCCGGTGATCCTTCAAGACCCTAGAAAGGCTCTGAGCAGCATTGTCATATTAATAAGTGGCAAAGTTCCTCAAAATTTTATATATCCTTAGTCATTGTTATATCTAAACCATAAAAGTAACCACAAGGAACATACAAAACTATGCAAACACCTTGGAGAAGAAAAAGAAAAAGGTAACTAGGTAAGAAATGAACCTTTTACAACGCCTGTGCTGGGCATAACCATATGCACATTTCCAAGAACTACCATTTTCTTTCTTACCAACTCTTTTCTGATTTTTATCTTTTACTAAACCATTCATTGTTCTTTTACTTTGTTAAGAACCAACTAGAAGACTCTAATATCTCACATTAGATTCTTGAACACACTACAAACTTAAACATGTACATACATATTCAAGAAACCAATGAAAAAGACAAAATTCTGAGCATGCCTTCACAAAAAATATGGATGGACAAAGATTATGATAAAGACACTGAGAAAATGGGCTACAGGAAGAATAATGAAGGAATGCAAGAAGAATGAATGATTTTTAAATGTTTTTTCAAATAAATAAATTTGACTATACTAAATTTATTAAGGAGAAATTTAATGCATGCAAGAGACAATGTAAGTAAAGAACAAGAAAAAGAAAATGAATGGTGGAGTTGTAACGTTAGATAAATGCAAACTACTTAGTGAAACAGACATATACACACACATATACAAAGGTCATAGTAACAATTACCAGAATCAGATAGGACCAGCTGGTTAGTACTGCAAAAGAATTGAATTGCATGACTTTAGTGTAGTTGAGAGCATTGAATGAAATGAATTTAATTTCACCTGCCATCACTCTTAAGCATTTATATTGTTCTAACAAAACATGTAGGGGACGATTTTTTTGAAAGACGGAATTTCTTAGAACAAGTGTAACTGTGCAAGAATTTGAGCACTTTTAAACTCATGACAGTTGGTGTCACTTTGTTAAATGGACCCCCTTAACAAACTTTGCATAAAACGATTTATCAGTCGTATTTATATTCACTCATTTAATTTTTGCCAAATTAGATTATTACTTGTGTTATTTCAAATTACTAATAACGATTCAATGACAGTTTAGAAAAATATTTACACAATCGAGTCATATAAAAAATAATTAATTAAATATCTATGATTAACAATTAAGTATTAGTTGGTAACTTTTAATTAAATAGTACTATGTTTTTAATTAAAAGTTACTATTTAATTAAAAGTTACCAACTAATGCTTATTGATAGAGTATTAACTAAAATACTATTACAAACATGCTATTACACTTAGTTAATTGATAGGTAACTTAAATTGCTTCAATAATTGTTACTTGTTTATATTCAATTGGCTTTAATTCCTAGTACAATTCAGTGGCTAGACGATCATAATTCATATTTTAATATTACAAAGATCTAATCGTAGTGTTATTACTTATTATTCTGTTCAATTAAACTGTAACACACGGATACTAGACTCAACTGTAAATGCAGATACTACTCCATTTAAGCTTCTCAAAAATCGGAAGATGAGATAAAAATGTTAAAACCAAATAATAATTGAATAATTTGCGCTGAGAATTGCCAATATTTCTTTCAAGGTAAATCCACTAACGGGAGAGGTTCTAACATAAAAATTTGGCTTCATAGTCTGTTTGCACTGCGCTAAATAAATACTCCCTCCGTTCCAAAATGGTTGTCATAGTTTGACTTAGAGCGGAGTTTAAGAAATGTGGTAAAACTTTTGAAACTTGTGGTCCAAAATAAGTCATAGATAAATATGTGGCTATAAAGCATTTCATTAAGGGTAAAGTAGTAGTTTCAACTCAAAAATATTTCCAAATTTAGAATTGTGCCATTCTTTTTGGACAGACTAATTAGGAAATAGTGATTAGTGACAATCATTTTGGAACAAAGGGAGTACTAGCCAACAGTAAAAAATTCTTTAAGAACTAGCCAGCTTTTATATTGGGATTTGTGAATAAAATTTTCAAAATCTCAGTATTTTATATTGGGATCACTTAAACACGAATTTCAGTATAAAATACTGGGATTTTGAACATGTTAGCTCAAAGTCACTGTATTTTATAATGAGACTTTATATATAAAGCTTCGGGGGGACTTTGAATATGAGTCTCAGTATAAAATACTGGGACTTTGAATATGTTAGTTCAAAGTCCCAATACTGAGACTTTATATGAACGAACCCCTTACACATGAATCCAAGTAAAACATACTGGGACTTTGAACATACTGGATTTATATGAATGAACCCCTTACACATGAATCCAAGTAAAAAAAATTGAACATGTTAGTTGGGACTTTATATGAATGAACGCCTTACACATAAATCCAAGTATAACATATTGGGACTTTGAACATGTTAGTTCAAAACCCCAATACTGGATTTATATGAATGAACCTCGTACACATGAATCCAAGTAAAAAACTTTGAACATGTTAGTTCAAAGTCCCAATACTGGGACTTTATATGAATGAACTCCTTACACATGAATCCAAATATAAAATACTGAACAAGTTCAAAGTCCCAATACTGGAACTTTATATCAATGAACCCCTTATATATGAATCCAAGTAAAAAAATACTGGGACTTTGAACTCAAAGTCCTAGTATAAAATACTGAGACTAGTCTAGCTGTTTGTCAACGCTAATGGAGTGTAAGTGTGCGCGCGGAAGTTTGGCTATTTCTCAATTAATTTTGAAACAGTGAATAAAACTCTCTTAAGGCGTCCAAAATTGGCTAGTTATCAATTTTTCCCGGTTCAAACTCTTAGAATACAATATGGTTATACTTTAGAATTGTTATTAGGGAGAATTACAATATATACATCCCTAGCACTAAAATTACAAAAAATAACAATACTATACCACTTTACAAAAAATACCAATACTTTTTTTACATAGTATATACAAAACCCATTTAAACCATACAAATTAGGTTTTTACCCTCTCCCTTCCCCACTGCTACAGTGATTCAGCGTTGCCATCACCTGCAGCCGGTCGCCGGCAGCCAGCCGCCGGTTGCCGGTGACCGGATTTTTTTTTTTTAAATCTGAAAAAAATTGTAGGTGCATAAATATACAAAATACAATTTCATACTCAAAAGACATTTGATTTGATCTATAAAAATACATAAACATACATAAAAATACTTTCATATTAAAAAAACAGATTTGATCTATAAAAATACATAAATATACATTAAAACACTAGAAATATATATGCATCACATATACAAACACATATAAAAGGGATTTAGATACATACAAAGGTTTTATGGACACACATTTAACACACACATGCACACAAATACAAGTTTATACAAAAAAAATAAATATAAATTGACATACAAAAATATGTAGATTGAAATACACATACACAAATATACAATAAAATTACGTAGACATTCAAAAAATTTAATTGTATTTATAAAGCAAAACATATACATACACATTAATACAAAACTTATACATAAATATACACATAAATACATATGCAAAACAAAATAAAACATAAAAAAAGAAGGAGAAGCAGATCGGAAATAGATCCGCTACAGCAACAGAGCCGCCACTCCGGTGGCGGAGCAGCGGCAACAAACGGCGGAAAGAAGCAGCGGCAACGTCACTCAGTGGTGGTTCGTTGGAGGCACAAATCGCTGGAGATTGAGGAGGACGATGGCAGGGAGGGTGGATGGGTGGGTGGAAGAAGGGAGAGAAAGAGATAGAGAAATTAGGGTTTTGGGGTAGAAAGAGGGGAAGGAAATGAAAATGGTATGTTTTGTAAAAATGTAGAAAGTATTGTTATATAGGGTAAATATTTAAAAGTATTGGTATATTATGTAATTAAGCTATTAGGGTAGTTATATAGTGTAAATTTTCCTTGTTACTAGTACATGATCTATTAATAATGTCCTAGACATTGTTTGGTTTGCCACACTAACAAAATTACTCATAAATAAGTCATATCTCATTGGTTTTAGAAGAAAAATATTCTTCACATAACATACATCGTTTGGTTATGTGAGAATATATGTACTACTTTTTGCAGGATTGAGGTGGAATACATAATCTATTACGTAAATTTGTAATATTACATCATATGTCATAATCCCCGTATTATAATTAACAATTCTTGCATTTATAATCCTTAAATTACAATTCCCACAATATTACCCACTATTAAGAAACACAGGCAAGATAAAATTTTAGACAAGTAAAAAAAAATCTTAGTCTCCTCCTCAACTTTCCTATGTTTCTCTCCTGCTCTCTCTCTCTCTATGCCCCTTTTGCTGGAGCCTCACTAACGACGACCCCCTTCTTTCTCTCTCTCTCTCTCTACATGCACCAACCCATAATCTTCAACAACTTTGGCCGGGGAAATCCGACGCAATATCGATAGAGATGATGTCATCTCTACCACCGCCACCGATAAAGGAAGCGTAAGATCTATCGCTATAATAGCAGATCTGACGCCATCAATATCGGATTTGGCGATTTCCATCAAATTATCTGACACAATCAATGTCCCTCCGACTCCTACATCAAATCTCTCTCCAGCTTCTCATCCGTCAGTGGTGCTTTTTACGTAGATATGGTGATTTCTGTTAAGATTTGGTGTTTTCTATTAAAATATGGTGCATATTGAGATTTCTGTTAAGATTTGATATTTTCTATTAAAATATGGTGTTGTCGTCGCTACTACAACTTTCTTCTTCTTCTTCTTCTTCCTCCTCCTCTTCCTCCTCCTCCTTTTGTATCTATATTGTATTTTTTTTTTTTTTTTTTGCATCATTATTGTACTATTTTGTATCACCATTGATCTAGTGTATCAATAATATTATTTTTTCTTCTTCTTTAATTTCTTTTTGTATCTATATTGTATATTTTTTGTATCTTTGATATATCTTTGTTATTTTTTTATCGCAATTATACCTTTGTATTTTTAGTATTTTTGTTGTATTTTTCATATCTGTTGTGTATTTTTGCATTTTTTTTATATCTATGTGAATTTCATGTGCAAGTTTGCACTTTTTTGTACTTATGTTTGTATATTTATTTGTGTATCTCTCTTTTGGTACCTTCATTCATGTTTTGTATCTCCAACGTGCATCTCCATTGTATCAACATATATCTCTGTTGAATTTTTGAAGCTTTGTATACCATTTTTGCATATTTTTGCATATTCTAGTATATTTAATTAAGTAGGTATATCTTAAAAGGAGTCTTATTTGATATTTCTACGGATGGTAACAGCGGAAAGTGGCAGGCCAACAATGACCGATAATTACTAGCGGTGGCGACCAACATGGGCAACAAGGGGTGGTAGGGTAGTACCGAGACTGCATTGGGGCTGTGAGATTGGAGACGGATGCTAGGATTTTGATTAAATTTTTCCTTTTTAGTTACTTATATATAAATAATATTGCTATGTTTTCTAATAATCATTTTATTGATATATTTGTGTAAACAAGACAAAAGTTTTGTATAAAGAACCTATATTATAAACACAACATATATTCTAAAAGCATATACAATGTCCAGTTAGAATGAGAAACTTTTGGTAGGGATCATTTTACTTTCCTCAATAGATGTACCAAATCCAGCGTAAATCCAAATTAATGGAAAGGGGTATTTACACTTCTATATAATTTTTGTTGAGGTGTTAGTTTTGAAGATTGACAAACAAAGGACCTGGTGAAGTACCTAGTTCTTTAAAAAAGGCATGACTGATCGAAAAAATTGTGGGATCCAAATCTATGCAGAACTAGGAAAGGTTGGCACGTGCATGATTATTTATCTCAGTCAGAAAAAGAGGTTATGCCGAGGTTGTCTCTATGAAGTGTGAATAAGAGTTGGTGCTATACAAGACGTGTATCACTGGAGATCTTCCTTACCGTAATTTAGAAGATTCTTAGTAAGAAATTACTAGAGTTTGCACAACCCATATAAAGGCAAGTAATTGAGGCAGTCGTATTCATTCACAACGAGGGTTCAGAGCAAACAAAGGACAGAGTTCTTTGTGCTGCTGATTGGTGAAAGTAACAAAGGGCAGAGTTCTTTGTGCAACAACAAAGTTCTTTGGCAAAAATCGAAAGACACTATTCAACCCCCCTTCCAGTGTCCTTAGTAGGTGCATAGATTATAACAACTTTGAAGTATTAGTTACAATAAAATAGCAATATTATTGATATTGCAAAACATAACACTATTTTTTATATACAAGTTGTTATTTACAACTAAAACGGAAAAACCCAAGCATCCACCTCACATCCCCTCCCCTCTGCTGCCGCCGGACTACTTTCGCCACCGCTTTCGATCTGCTGAAACAGTGCTGAAACAGTCAGAAACAATGTAGATATAGTCTGAAGCAGTGCAGAAACAATCTAAAACAATGTATAAACAGTGTAGAAATATGTATAAACAGCGCACAGTGCAAAATTATGCAAAAATTGCACATAAACAGTGCAGAGACGTTGAAACAGTTAGTTACAGTGCAAAAAACTCAGAAACTGTGGAGAAACAGATAAATAAAGTGTATAAATAGTCTAGAAATAGTTAGATACAACGTAGAAACAGTGAAAATACAGTAACATACAATAAAATAAAAATATGAAAAATACCAGATCTGACCAGAAAACATAAAAAATGACCGTTAAAACACGAGATGCAGCCGAAAAACACCAATTTTGACTAAAAATCACCATATTGGACGAAAAAACATCAAATATGGGGGAATTGGAGTATGAGAGGTGATGGAGGAGGGTGAGAGGACAGAAAATATGTAAAAATTTACCGAAAAATGACTTGGTTGTTGAAGATAGGTGTTGGCCGAAACTTTGAAGCTAGATCTACGCTGATTCCCGAGAATTTTGAAAAAGTAATAGCTAAAATGGAAAAATTAGAGGAATTCAAAAATGTATTTTTTTTTTCATTTTTTAACGGTGGTCCAGCGGCGGCAGATTGGGAGTGCATGGGGAGGAGGGAGAGAAAATGAGAGAAATTAGAGGAGGAGGCTAGGATTTTGTTATGTCCAGGGTGTATACAGTTTTGTTATGTTTTATAATTAATTCCCCATTTTCTCTATATTGTGTAATAGTACTAAAATATCTCTATATTTTGTAAAAAAAGGTCCCGAATTTGTACTTATGTATAATTTTTCTTTTGTGAAACCACTAGAGTTTTTATAATTTTCACCTGGTATCACCTGACATTTAATATTTTGCCTGGGGACGAACTTGTACAAAAATAACATTTTATGGTGGCTGGCTAGGATTCTTTGGGACTTTTTTTTGAACTAAAGTCCTCACGATCTTTCAGGAAGCACTCTAGTTCTGAAGCCGAGGCCAAAAGTTAACCACTTTTTCAAGATTATCAGAAGTTAAATAGTGGCATTGCAATGTTCTATTTACGCAAATCACCACTGAACTTGGGTAAAAATTTATGAAAAATTACTCCACGAACACATTTGTAGGACTTATTTACTGTTTAAACACGTTTCCCCATTCATTTTTTTCTTTAGTCATCCAGACTATTTTATAAATTAATTTTTATAATTTTATAACTATATTAATTATTTATCCTTTAATTTTAGAAATTACTTATTGTTAATTACAAATCAATTTTTATTTATCACTTAATATTAGGGATACTTATCACTAATCACAATCAATTATATGCCCCCTAGGGCCCCTCCCTGTCTCTCTCATCTCTCATCTTTGTATATATAAATTGAATAAATATTAATATATAAAATAGTATATACACAATATGTTGAAATATTAAATGAATAATTATTAATTCTTATTATTAATAAATAAATATTAAATACATGATATTATATGTGCATGATAACAGTACATACACAATATGTTAAAATACTAAAGCGAATAAATATTTTTTTGGCAATTAAATAATTTCATTCAATAACAAAGTTTGTCAATACAGCTCTGAGCATGTCATCCTGGTTAAGCTCATCTCAAAAGAAAGTCTTCTTTCCTACCAGTAATCTAGACTCCAAGCCTCCTACAAGACATAACATAAGCTATAAAGAACTAACAAATTCAAACAGCTATAAAGAACTAACAAATATTAGTACAGACTCTAATACAAATATTAGTTTTGACTTCATGCAACAGTTCTCCAACTCTCCTGCTCTTGTGCTAGTGTACTCTGGTATTTCTTTCAATCCAGACAACATACACAGTGGTTGCAAAGCATGCATTCTCCAGTGCCTTGTGAGGTTGGTGCCCTTTGGTTTCAGCTTGAACAATTTGCTACTCTTGTTCCCATTGACTTATATTCCTGCCTTTGTGTAGTCAGTCTAAAATTCCTTTTTGGAGGGTCATTGAGTAAACACAGTCAAAATACAAATGTTAGACTATTTCACTCTGTAGGTTTCATAATACACAGGTCCTATCCACTTGTTATCCCATTGGATTAATCTATCCTTTGTTCTAAGTCTCCCCTGCAAAGCTAGCCATAGGATAAACATATGCTTTGGTTGAGCTACATTGTGGTAAAATAACCTGCCCCATGGTACTATTTGCATTTCACCCCTGATTTTGTTGTAAGCCTCCTTGATACAAAATCTTCTTGCTTGAGTCTGTGCTGTGTTAGGGTTGATTTGCTGCCAAAATTTCCTCATATTCATAATTTTCCTAACCATCCAAGATGCTTGGGAAGGTATAGGCATAGTAAGAAGGTTCCTCTTTTTTATGTAATAAGTGTGAACCCAGGTAATCTACAACTTTTTTTTCTACTGACTTAGTCCCCACAAGAGTTTGCAAATGGCAGCTTGGTTCCACACCCTCATATTAATGATGTTTAATCCTCCCTCCTTCCTAGGTAGGCAAGTCTTCTCCCAAGCTACTAATGTCCTCTTTGAGATAGTAATTGTACTTGTCCAGAGATAGCTTCTACAGATTGCCTCTATGAGCTTGATGGCCTTCTGAGGTAGTAGGAATAGTTGTGACCAGTAAGCTTGCAATCTAAAAACCACTGCTCTTATCATCTGCACTCTTCCTGTATAAGAGAAACTCTTGGCCATCCATGAACTGATCCTAGCCGTAATCTTATCAATTAGGGGCTTGCATTGGGTCACAATGAGTCTCTTTGTGGATAGGGGAACACCTAAGTACTTAAAAGAAAGCCTGCCCTTCTCATATCCCAGCAAATTCAATATCTCTCTCTGCTTGTCACCTGCCACTCCACCTAAGTATACTTGGCTCTTAGACAGATTAGCTTTTAGTCTTGAAGCCTCAGAAAACACTGAAAACTTGTCCTTAAGCAACTGAACTGATCCCACATCTCCTCTAGAAAACAATAATAGGTCATCTCCTAAACATATGTGAGTTTTTCAAGTTTTTGGCACCTGGGATGGTAGTTGTAATCAGGCAGTTCCTTTAAGGATTTCATACATCTGTCCAGGTATTCCATGACTAGCGCAAAAATGTATGGGGACATAGAGTCACCCTGCCTTAAACCTCTAGTGTCTGATAATCCCCCATTAATCAAGAAAGTGTAGCTAACTGTATGAATGCATTGCATGATCCATTCCACCATCTTCATAGGAAACCAACAGAGTCATAAGCCTTTAAGATATGGTCGATAAAACACCATTTCACAGAGTCATAAGCTTTTGTAGGTCCACCTTGATCATACATCTAGGAATGATTAATATCTTTACCTGACTATGTATTCAATATTTATTCACTATTTTAACACAATATATCACTCTTTGTATGTATTGTGTATTCAATATTTATTTATTTTAATATTTTTTATTCATATTTTTAGGTGATACGTATTTTATTTGTACAAAATTTTAAATATGGCAACTAAAAGATTAAAAAAATAGAAGTGTAAAAGATACATTAGCTATTTTTATCTCTTATTTAATTTGTTATTTATAATAACGCCTATATCTTTTTAGGATGATTGATAAATATCTAGAGGACGGATGCATATATTCTGTTTTAGGGTAATAATATTAACTAATTATTAATCCTAATATTTTTTACTGTCTAATTTTAATTTAATGTTATTGTAACAAAAAGTAAGTGTTATACTAAAGAGGATAACTTGATATGAGCTACTATTTATGGAACCAGCCCAAAAATTTAACCCCGAAGCAACTTTTTAGAGCTGAAAGAGAAACAACCAGATAATTTTTTTTTATAAATAGCCATCATTTAAAAAAAAAAAAAAGGAGATAACTAGTCACCAAAAGACAGAAATTTTCATGGGACCTAAAATATGAAGCCCCAGGAAAATTTCTGTAACTTTGAACTAAATTCAGCTAAAATTTCCTGAATTTTAGTTCAGGTTTTCGGAAAATTTTCATGTGACTTTTTTTTCTAAAATTTTATAAAACTGCTAGTTGTTTCTATTTGAGCGACTTTATGGTTAATCATGAAACTATCACTAAAATTTGAGTACCAAATAGTTAAACCGAGAAAAAAAAACATTGTTTATATGGTTCAATGGAATTCCTGGCAGTTGAAATTTAATTTTTTTTTTTTTTTTTTTTTTTTTTTTTTTTTTTGAAGAAAGAGGGTTTACTCATTATCGTCTGCATAGGATATGGTTTCATTAAAGTAATTCACAATCAGAATAATATTACTGGAAGTAGAATCTTCACAATAGCTTTCAAAATGCTGGGATATATATACTTACTAGAGAGCATGCATGTACCCAAAAGATTGGTCTCACCACAACGCATGGTTGGTACTACTAATTAAATGAAAGTTCAATAATGGCTTTTGTACTGAAGCATTAAATCAGCCATGGATGCATGGTGTAGAAGGCAAGAGTTTTGAAAACTAACCAGTTTCAATTTTGGAGTTTGGACCACATTTTGGTCATTAATTTGCTGCGTTGACTCAGGATCTTGGTCACATCACATGTGCATTAAATTTACTCCTAACGGCTAACCTTTTCCTTCAAAACACTTGAGGGTTGTTAGGTTAGAGATGAGTTATATATATGAGAATTGTAATACAGGGATATCACGATTTGCATTAGTCCTTTATGTTGAGATTTGCAATAGTTATCACAATTGTAAACCAAATTATTAAACAGCTAGACTAGTTTAATTTACAGGCTGCAAAATTTTAAACCTTAGCTTTGAAATTGTTGTCTTTAGTGACGTCGTTTTCACTTGGTAGAACCATACATATTGACTTCATGGTATTCTCTGGCACAAAGGTTTAATCACAATTCACACTATTGAGTCACCAATGTTGACGAACGATCAGTTGAACACTAATTCACCAAGAAATTACAATACATATATAGGTTACATAAGTAAAAACTTACTGACACCGAGTATATTTACCAAACCACATCAATTAATTATGAGTAAGTGATTTAATAAGGTGAAAAAATATGTTAGAGTAATTAATTATGATTAAGATAGAGAAGCATGTGTACCAACACATGTCATACATGTATTGGGTTGATGCATACACCCGGTGTGGGTAAATTTTATCATACCCTGAACGCATGTAATGAGATTATTGACGTCGTCTTTTTTTCCTTGTATAGGTTTGAGTAACCTTTTCATGTATACTTTAATACTCCATCCGTTTCAAAATAGATGACACTATTTCTTTATTAGTCCGTTCCAAAACGAATGACACAATTCTAAATTTGAAAATATTTTTGAGTTGAAACTACTACTTTACCCTTAATGAAATGCTTTATAGCCAGATATTTATGTAGAGTTCATTTTGGACCACAAGTTCCAAAAATCTTACCATATTTCTTAAACTCTGCTCCAAATCAAACTTAAACAACCATTTTGGAACGGAGGGAGTATAATAATCGTTATCATCAGCATCAACAATATATACAAGATTCTCTATGCTTTGGAACGTCATATAGGTTATTTTAAACTCAAAAAGAGAAAATAATGATAGTGACATAAGAGATGAATGAATGTATTAATATTACTCTAATAGAGCTCACCTTTCCCTCTCTTATCTATTATTGTTAGTGTTATTTTTTTATCCCAGCTTTCCTCTTTGAAATGTTGTTGTAGTAGTTAAGTTTATCTAAACATAATTTTCAATTCATTTGTTAGAAATTTAGAATGTCCATGACTAATGTAACTAATCCTAATTATTAGTCATCTACATATATAAACTCCAATAATGTGTAATATTATATCAAAGAAAGCCGGTGGGGCGGCACTAATTATTTGCCGGAATAAGGCTAGGCCCCATGGTCGGTGAAACCTAACGCAATGACTTTATTTTATAAAACTTTCTAAAAATGGTCTCAACTATATATATGCTAATTTTGTGGAGCTTTAAAGAACCATCAAGTTTACTAATCTTTTACAAATTGGTTTAATTAGGAAGTTTAAAGAGAGGAAAAATGGTGAAGATTGCTTTTGGTAGCATTGGTGACTCTGTTAGTGCAGCTTCACTCAAGGCCTATTTAGCTGAGTTCATTGCCACCCTTCTCTTTGTTTTTGCTGGTGTTGGATCTGCTATAGCCTACAGTAAGTATATATAGAATTTAAGTTATATAAAATGACAATATATTTTTGTTACGCAATCAGAGCAATTGACCTGTTATAGTCGGTTAGTTACTCCGTCCATTTTATTTAGTTATCATTTAATGTCAACATCACAATTACCTCGATTATGTAATTTTTTTCACATTATTCATGCATAGAACTTAAACTCCATGGGAGAAACAAAGCATGTTGTACCACGACACGTCAACAAACACTATTGTTCCACATAACTTTTTCTAAATTAAATTTGCATGGTATGAAAAGTGTCTATTTAGCTTTATTTTCCACAAAAAAAAAAAAAAAAAAATTCTTTATTTTTCTTCCCATAAGTGTAGATTATTTTCTGAACCAATTTTTTTGGTGTGATTTTTGCAGATAAGGTGACATCAGATGCAGCTCTTGATCCAGCTGGTTTAGTAGCTGTGGCAGTGGCTCATGCATTTGCATTGTTTGTTGGAGTTTCAATGGCAGCCAATATCTCAGGTGGCCATTTGAATCCAGCTGTTACCCTTGGATTGGCTGTTGGTGGCAATATCACTGTCTTGACTGGTCTCTTCTATTGGATTGCCCAATGCCTTGGCTCCACAGTTGCTTGCCTCCTCCTCAAATATGTTACTAATGGATTGGTATGTATTATTTTAAGAATTAGGGGTTCTTTGATCTTGATATAAAATTGTTTTGTGATTACTTGGATAGGTGATTATTGGATAACTGGACATAAAACCATTTGAAAAAAAATAGATCGATTAAGGCTAAGAGATGTTTTCTAAAGTAAGCGAACATCGATCATAGGTATTAACTAATATATATTTTCAATACCATCAGAAATACATTCAAATCTCTCCCCTTTTAGTATGGATCTTTGATTACGTCTTGAGGATGGAGAACTTTTTGGCACATGGCCTTTTACACCCTTAATGAGCCTACTTGGTTTGAATTCAAATTAGTCAAACACGATAAATTTTATGTACACAATAACTAAATTAAAAATAAATTACATTCCCACTAAGACAACAGAGTGATTAGAGAGTTGAAAATGAATATTATTGGAAATTTCTAGCTTATTGGGCCTTACACATTGGGTTTTTGCAGGCTGTTCCTACCCATGGAGTGGCTGCTGGGCTAACTGGACTTAATGGAGTGGTGATGGAGATAATCATAACCTTTGCACTAGTCTACACTGTTTATGCCACTGCAGCAGACCCCAAAAAGGGATCACTTGGAACAATTGCACCCATTGCAATTGGGTTCATTGTTGGGGCAAATATCTTGGCTGCTGGTCCATTCAGTGGTGGATCAATGAACCCAGCTAGATCATTTGGGCCTGCTGTAGTTGCTGGAGACTTTTCCCAGAACTGGATCTATTGGGTCGGCCCACTTATTGGTGGTGGATTAGCTGGGCTTATTTATGGTGATGTGTTTATTGGATCCCATGATCCACTTCCAGTCAGTGAAGACTATGCTTAAAATGCCTTTTTTCCTTGTATTTGTGTGTTTTTGCAAATGTAATGTTTACTTTCATTTGAGCTTTGTATTTTCTGCTCTTCAACAGTTTGTGTTTCCTTTTGTTCAAGAAAATGTGGATATTTAATTTTATAATCTTCTTTCCTTGGTCTCCTGCTCATTTTCTTTTTCCTTCTGAAACCAAAACCATAATCTTGAACCAAATAAGTTTCCCCAAAATGCATGCTTTTAGCTAAACAAATCTAGTGATGTGTTGTTTTGCAATAGGATATCAGAAATATGCAAAACACATTTATAGACTGCGAGTTAAGAATAAAGCATAACAGAAAGAATAGACGAAAGCTATTGTTTATGACAAGCCACAAGTCCTTGTGAGTTATAAATCGCATTTGTTGTACGACGTTACTGTAAGTTACATTTAGTGAATGTGACTTATAACCACGATTTGTAAATCGCGTTTGATCACTCGACTTACCTACTGGAAATTCATCTTTAATTTTGTTCTTTCCACTATTTGAGATGATTGTTAATACCACAATAACATAACAAAACACAACTTGGTCGGATACGTAAGGGCAAAATGTAGGCATTCTCATGGAGCATTTGGCTTTGCTTAGCAATTAACGCAAATGGATTTTGTGCATCCTCTTTGTATCAATCACAATAATCAGCATAACTGAAGTTTGCTCAAGAATATATAAGGAAACAATAGCTCATTCTCTCGACCAATGTGAAAAATTTAACAATATGCTTCAGTCTATATAACTTTGTCATAAATAAAGTTCTATGCTCTAATTAAACCTTTTAGGACTTTTAAGCACCTGAATATAACGAAGGGGTAACAATTATTTGCCGCGTGATGAGAAAAAGCTAATCCAAAAGGCATCTTTTTTGAGTATGCTAAAAGCAATATCTCAACACTTTTTATTGTTTGCTTTTTTAAACTTGCAAATTTACCTTTCTACTTTGTAATCGATAAGCTTTGCAATGGATGTAAAGATTATTCCCTGCATGATTGATTCGACTACATATTCCCTCCCACTACAAAAAAAACTTTTTTGAAATTTTACTCTTGCTTTTCATAAGTCAATGAGGGGCCGAATAATCACAGCGAATTATCCAACCAAGTATTTACAAGAGTATCCTATAGTTCTCCTGAATCCATTAAATGCTTTTTTAAACATTTTATCTTACTTTACCCCCAAGGAATTTTATTCCTTAAAATAATACCACTTCACCACTTAGTTATGAATATTATGTGATTCCAATTATGCTAAGTTTTCCTCCTTATCACTTCTAAGAAGTAGGAATATGGAAAAAATGATCATGCATGTTCAAGAAGTAGCTATTGTAGATTAGTAGTAGTTGAGTACCCATAATTTAAAAATTTTGGGTCCGCCGCCACTGCTCTCAACTGATGTATTCTAATTTTGCAATAATACTACAATTTGTATTGTATTTCGTAGCCACTAAATTGTTGTAATCAATAGTATTCTCGAGTGAAGCTAATTAAAAGAGTTGCCTACTACTACACTTAAAATCTACTCCTATTATTATGTAAGTTTCTATGGTGGTCTATTTCCCATAAACTATTGGTAAGGCATGCATAAGTCATCAAAGTAACATTTCCCAAATCTCAAGTGATTTGAGATATAATGATGATACATAGCATACGGAAATAATTAGAGTAAAATGGACACACATAGTGGGTATTTTCCAAAGTTGCAAAACAATGATTTGTTTGGCAAATATAACTCATATGAGTATAGGCACGTGAAAGGATCTAAAAGCAACTAAATATGGGAGCAAAATCATTGTGCTCGCATGGGATTCCAAGTAAAAATTCAGTATAGTCACTAAGTACCATTTATAGAGAGATTTCCTCAAGTATAAAGCAGCCAAAGGCAGCTGTAAAACTCATCTGAGTTTCACTTTCTAAGTCAGCTTTTGAGTTAATTTAATCTGTAAGATTAGCTAACAAGCTAGCATGTCAAGTCTGATCACTTGCACTTGAAGAATTTTTGCTGTTCATCATCCCACAATGCCTACCTTTTCAGTTATCACCACTTAAAGTATGATTAGTCTTGAGGTTAAGTTGTAAACACATGATAGTATAATAAAACTTTACATTATAGGTGCAATTTTCCTTGTTATAGATGTCATTAACTCTAATATGTTATTGCAGATAACTAATTAACTGTATTGTATAAAAAGATGATACAATTATACTCATCTTAGAAAGGGAATGACTAATGAGTTTGAACTTGGAGCTTTATTTTTATTTTTTATGATATAGTATATGATTTTTGAACTTGAGACATTATTCTGATAATACATCACAAGACTTCAATTGACCTTAGCTTATTCTTGTATTAAATGATGCGTTTTCCAAATAAAAATCACCTACTTGCATTCACTAAATTCGCAAAATACAGTATAGTGAATTACTTTAGATACTTAAATAGATAGAAAAGATTATTAGCACATTCTTGAACATTTTGTGGCCTTTGTATATATCATTAAACTAAAAGAAGAGCATTATTATGCAAAAGAATCAATTCTCAACCAAGAGAAGTGAAAGCACGAGTAAAAGTACTCAAAGGGTCTAACCATAGAATCATCATTGTAGGACTTGCCACTTATCATGTCTTAGAAGGAATTGTTACAATCTTACTATTATTCCAAGTCAATATACTCAATTACACCCCAAAAAAAATCAACCTACCCAAATGCTCGTCACACCACTTTATACATAAAAAAAAAAAAACCTTTTATTATCCTTATAGTACCTACCACGTCTAGTCCCTACTAGTGGTGAACACACTCTTTAGAGAATTGATCGACAACGCTTAAATGTATGAGACTAAATATCAGTTTGAGATAGGACGCTTGTGCAAAATATACTTACTAGTTGAATTGTGATAATAAGCCGACACTATTCATGTAACATTATGGGTATGTTATTGGTCCCTACATAGCGTCTCCCCAATCCAAGGCTCACGAATGAAATTAATCAAAACACTGTAGTGTACTCCAAAAGTTAACAACCACCGAAAGTAAATTAGTAAGTCATAAACCCATAATAGATTTGATCCCCACTATCCAATTCTTGTAATAAATAGTCTTGTTCACACTTTAGGCTCGTGTGCTTGTGTATAAATTAATCCAAACTTTTTGTAGCTAGTGTTTTAACGTTAGGAAACACAGGGTCCGTTCATTCAGGCCAATGTTTTCTTAGTTTAGTCAAATGAATAATATTTTATTTGTTTTTTTTTTCTTTAAAGAATATTGAATTGGAATACGTGATTTTTTCACGAGGACGTATATTATAAGGTATTGTTTCTGTCGTTATGACACCAACCTGAATACTTGGGAGTTCCAAACAAGAACTATAAAGTGTGTAATGTGCCTATGTTAGCTATCATGTACCTCTGTTGTTTGCTTTCTTGTCTCTCCTATATATAAAGTCATTTTATAACAAAAGCTGAAGTATGTTGTTAACTTGCTATTTTTGCTAGTAGTGTTTGGTTTACAGTCTTCATATTGCCAAGGTAAGTCATTCCCTCAACTATTTTATGCTAAAATCAGATGCAAGTGCGTTTGATACACAAGTCATTTTTGGAAAAATATACTATAGTAGTATTGTTTACGCGAAAATCATTTTCTAGTGTTAGGTTACGACTATCAATTAGACAATAGTACTCCTATCATTTATCTAGTATAGTACTCAAGAAGTTCATCAAAACACTCATATTTTCCGTTCACCAACCAAACACCGGAAAATATTATTTATGAAAAGTGACTCCGTGATAGTATTAACTTAATCTCCACTACTTAATACTAGGAGTACTGCTTAATCTCGAGTGTTGCCTTAATCCTCTTTGGTTTGAACTCCAAATATTCAGGTAAAGTTATCAAGAAGGTGGATATTTGAGAGCTGAAAATAAGAAGTAAGAAGTGTTATGGAGGAAAACTATCTATTAGGATGGAACAAGAAGAATGATTCAAATAATTGGCTTGTGAGTGTTGATGAACAAGATGAAGAGATGAAAGGAGATTTACCTTCTGTACCACAACCACAAACACCAATGGAACCAATGGATTTCTTGTCAAGATCTTGGAGCCTTTCTGCTTCTGAATTAACAAAAGCTCTTGCTCAGAAACAGAAACACTATTCATTTGACAGGAAATTTAGTGTGATACCTGAATCAGTTTCTCCACCTGCACAACTAGTAAGTTTCCTACTTCAGCTATAAATTGTTTCTTTTGCTTCCTATTCATGTGTTATGTTTAGAAAAGTAACTATATTATTGTTATGGTTTTGTTTGTTTTCATGGTTCATGTTGTTGCATTTCTTCAATCTTGAACTTGGTGACATGAGATTTTTGAAACTTGTAAGTTCTGAAGTTGAGAAAAATAAGCAGAGTGTAACAGTCTAACATTCCTTAAACAAGAAGAGGAATAGGGGATTGACAGTTTGTTGTTTGTAAGCAATATCAAGACCATCAAAAGTGTCAGGTTACTAGTTGTAAGAGGTTGTAAGAAGTTCAAGCTCTCAACAATTTTTGAATGATTTCTTGCAGCCCGAGACCAAGATGTTGAATTCACAAAATGGACGAAAAACAGGAGGTATTGGAAGATGGTTCCATCATAAGGATTCTAAAGATAGCATAGTCAAGAAGAAAGAAAAGGCACGCCTAGAAAACGCACATATGCATGCTGTCCTGTCTGTAGCTGGACTAGCTGCAGCATTAGCTGGTGTAGCAGCAGCAGAGAACTCAAATGGTTCAAGTTCAAAGATGAGCATGGCTTTAGCATCAGCTACTGAACTCTTGGCCTCACATTGCATAGAAATGGCTGAATCATCCGGGGTAGAACATGAGCGTCTAGCCTCAGTTGTTAGATCAGCTGTAGACATACATAATGCCAGTGATCTTGTCACATTAACAGCTGCAGCTGCCACAGGTACATATTTACCAGTCAATTGCTATATTCTTGCAAATGGAGTTGAGCTATTGATATACATGTTTATTAACAATAGCTTATTTCTATGAATGAAAAGCTTTGAGAGGGGAAGCAACTCTCAAGTCAAGATTACCAAAAGAAGCAAAGAGGACTGCATCTATAAGTCCATGTGACAAAAGCATGGTGGAAGCTCAAAGTTTTGCTTCTTCCCCTAGTGACATGGATGAACAAGATTCTCCCTTTGTTGGTGAACTGCTGCATCACACAAGAAAAGGTGAATACATAACAATATGGACCAAGTTTTTTAGTAAATTTTGTTATTTCACAATGTCCAACAAAAGATTATTCAATTTTCTACTTGCTGATTCTAGTTTATGGTTCATTTTGAATTCTTAGGTATGCAACGATGGAAACATGTGTCTGTTTATATAAACAAGAAATGTCAGGTTTGTCAATAGGCTTTCGATATTTTCATCTTGAGGTATCATAGAACAAAAATTAGATTACTTCTGAACATAGGTGGAAGCACTAACTTCAGTGGTTCAATTGACAGGTTGTGATCAAGTTGAAGAGTAAAAATGTTAGTGGAGCTTTTTCTAAAAATAATAAATGTAAGCTCTCCCCTTACAATTTCATGCCAGTTATTTTTGTTCTTCCTTTTTTCATTTACTCCAAGTCAGAGGTGGATCTAGGATTAAGCGTTATGGAATTAATCCTTAGAGTTCTTCCCAATGACCACGTTGCACTTTAACATATATCGATGCTCCAAGTTCAAAATGCTAGGTTCAGTTGAAATATTGAACCCATGCTTCATCTACACCTTGCTAGAGTTTCTAATTACTGATGTACTCCTATGGTGTGCAACAGGTGTTGTTTATGAAGTATGTGATGGAAGTGATGCATGGTTGTTCAAGGAGATTGAAAGCCGAGATCTGTACCTTGGAGTAAACACTTCTCAGGGTCTTCTAGAGTTCAGGTGCAAGAACAAAAACCACAAACAAAAATGGGTTGATGGAATTCAGAAACTTCTTGATAAAGCCAGTTCATTTGAAGATACAGAGGGCTCACTGAGAATGTTGAACATTAATAAGAGCTTCTGACTAACTTCTAAATTTCTTATTTTTCATTTTTTTAATGTTATTTCCTGTATAAAAAGAATGTTTGAGATAGTACTTGGTTTGTCCATTGATGACTTTGTACTTGCTAATTGGAGAGACTAAAATCTTCAACAAGAGTTTAGCATCTTAAAGCTTGGCAGTGTAAGGCCAAATCTTGTTTGTAAGAATTTTGTAAACTTAGCTAGTATCTATTTGGGATGAACTGGGCTTGAATAAAGCAGAATGGAAAAAGAGAGATCCTTCAGCCAATTCCCAACTAGTTAAATTAATGGAAAAAGAGAGTTCCTTCATTCTCCTGGATTTTTTCTTGTTTATTTTCAATCTCTTTTCTTTATTCCCCTTTCAAGGGAGTCTTGGAACAACGATAAAAGTTGTCGTTGTATGACTTATAGGTCACGTGTTCAAGCCGTGGAATCAATCACTAATGCTTGCATCATGGTAGACTACCTAAATTACATCTTGTGGGGTGTAGCCCTTCTCTGGACCCTGCACCAGGCTGTCCATTTTTTTCTTTCTTTATTCACCTTCCATCATATCAAACAAATGGAGAAAACTATCACAACAAACTGAGATTTCCTTGAGTGCATAACAAGAAGAGATGTACATCTTAAATTTATTGTGACAAAAAAGTAGAGAGAAATACAGCATTGGACAAAGATCTGCAGTTATTACGAGGCAATCTAAATCCAACTTGAAAACTAGGTGACAACCTGTAGGGTCATACACTAACATAACTCTAATAACAAAATACTACGTTCTGAAATAATTGAAAACAGCTTTGAGGCATTTTCATTGCAAGAAGAAAGTTTGGAACTTGTACAAACTTTTGCTGCATGTAGAAAGGGGAAAAAGATCAAGACATTGTCTTAAATCTGCGAAATGTTACCAACATGCATTCAGATGAAACCTCTTTATTTCTCTTTCCTTTTCTGCAAATTTCCTATGTCCGGTAGTCGTGACAAGCTATGGTCATCTTTTCTATCTTTATTCATCTGAGTGGCATGTAAGGCAGTTTACTTGGATAACCGAGTGACAATGATGATATCCACAATCACCGATGATGGACAGAATAGGAAGAGATTGATGCAGCTATACCAGCTCCAATTTTTAATCAGGACCTAAATACAACAGTCTTGTTATCCTCATACGGCAAAATACGCAGCTCACAGTATGATTTAATTGCTCTTGCAAGACACCTTTTCTCAACATCCTCAGACTTCTGTATAAAAGTCCGCAAATTATCTCTGTGAGAAACTCTTTCAACCTGGAAGATGAACGCTTGCAACTATAAAAGCTGGGAGTAGAAATTCAAAACCTACTAGATAAAGATAGCTAGTCTCCCAAAGGGTATTTCAAGGTTAGCCATTGTACATCTGATGGATAATTAGAAGATTAAACAACAAATTCGAGTTGAGAAGGGTGCATAATTGCAATAAGAAGGAATCAGTAATTACAAGTAAAATTTATAAGTAAAATGGAGAAACATTGACCTGACAAACAAAATCACACACAAACGAGAGGAAAAGCGAAGGATCAAAATAATGAAGAATAGGATCGATTGATAGGAATGACAGGTTGCCTTCAGAACGAAATTTCACCTAGTAAACCACTATGTTTATACATATTGTTGATTCATGGAAGGGGGTATCATATCTTTAAGGAAATTGAATACCACATGCTTTACAATGCATACTCTGCCTTGATGCAGGTTACACCACCAGCCCCTATCAACACAGTATTAGAGCTTCTAAAGCTTGTTAGTTCAATCAGAATGCAAATTGAAGACTTCATAAATGTCCTAGTTTAACATATGAATGCAAATTAAGGGACAATTCTTTGATTAGAGATAGCTTACAAATTTGGCTGCAGTGCTTAAAAAGGTGAATTCAAGGGAAAGCTGATCCAACAAAGACAGCCGACCAGAAAACCTATTCTTATGTCAACATAAATATTTATAGATACAACATCACAAAACAAGTATACTTAATCATTTTGCACAGTTATTCGGTCCCAGAATTTTGGAAAAGAATAATGAATAACATTAGCTTCACAAGTAAAAGACATGAAAAGGAAATCAAGAAAGAAATCATCACACTTACAAGGTTACCAAGTTGTTTGTTTTGTAAAGCAAACAATTGGAATCATGAAGTACATTAGACACTTTACAAATGAGATTAATAGAAAGATTCAAACATGAAAAGTTACCATTTGCTCAATGATTGGACCTGCATCTAGTTCTTCACTAACGAAGTGAGTAGTCGCCCCAATCAACTTAACACCAGCATCAAAAGCCTAGCGACAGATGAAATAGATCTTATAAAAATGTAAGTCCACAGAGGAATACCGAAAAATGATCTCTTAAGAAAGGGAGATAGGAAAGGGAACCTGCTTAGATGGATTACTGCCCTTGAATGATGGCAACAAGCCATGATGAATATTAATGATATCTTTCTTATAGCTTTTCAAGAAGTCTCCAGACAATACCTGCACAAAGTGACTGCAGATTTGTATTACACAGAAGCACCTTAAGGGTCCAAATACAAGATATCTGTCAAATAGTGCATGTCATAATAAATCAAATAAAAAACTACTTCAGATAAATTAGTTTGGACCATAATAAAGCAATTTGTAATGTCTTGTGTGATAAAGAACTATCCCAATAGACCAGATCAGCAATTATTTCTAGTAAGTAAGAGAAACAACAGTTGTATGTCTTGTGGGATGCTTACCTGCATGTACCTAGCAAGTACCAAAAAATCAGTATCACGAACTATTTCCAAGATTTCTTCTTCTCTTTTATTCCCCTTAGTTGTTGGCAAATGATAGTATGGGATTCCATGCCTCTCAAGAAACCGAATGACATGAGTGTTTGGACCTCGTTCGTGGTTGCTGATGAAAAAGCATATAATATCATAAATTATCCTCGTAATGACATTGAATCAGTATAATGGAGAAGTTTCATACTTCACCTTATTACAGAAGTTATGTGAATAGGAAGCCGTCCATCCTGCCAACCATGCAACAAGTCCACAAGACAGTGTTCCTGCACCAAAATTGTGAGAGCATTTATGTGAATACCCTAAAAAGGGTTTAATATTTTAACATGACTAAAGTTTAAACAATTCTGAGAAGTTTGAAAAATACCTGCTTTGAAGCTAAAACTGCAATCTTATACTTTGGATCTATATCAGGAGCCCGAACAACAGACTTCATCGCATTGAACCTTTTTGATAGCTTTGAGAAGTCGTCATCCATTTGCTCTCGTGGCCATTTAGCAGGGTCAAAGACAAACTCGCTGTAAGTTGCAGCAAGAATTAGTTTTTCTAATTGTTATAGCTACTGGAAACAGAGGGAAAAAAAACAAGGGTGGGAAGACAGATGATTAATCACATTAAAACAGAAATCAGAGAGTAACAATTATGAATGCATGTGAATATGCTTTAAGCAGATATAGCGCACGTGAACAATTCATCCAACCACCAACACTGAGCCTTCGTAAACTCCAGCACACCCCTACTGACAAGCTCAGTTGTGGCCCTTTTCTATTTTGCTTCTTGTTAACCCAATCCTGCTTCATTGGAGGAGGAGGGTTTTAACACTAGGCTATTCTTCCCATGGCTTAAAGGCATACTACTGCTTTTCAACTTACTAGAAGGAATGATTTCAATTTTAATTTATTTTAAGGGTTAATCTTCAGAAAACCTCCGTTAACTTGGGAGATCAAAGATTTTACAACATTGCCTTAAGAGAGAATAATGTAAGCAATTTCACAAAGGCCTAAAAGAATCACAGCGATCCTGTAACTATTAGTAATGTATGACTAAATAACCCAAGTAAGGGGAAACTGCAAACAATAATTGTTGGTCGTTTGATTGGTTGCATGAAAAAAATCCCAGCATAAAGTTCCGAATAACTCCTGTTAAAAAAATCTGAATAACTGATACAAGGTCAGGTTTACCACGTAAAACTCTGCAATCATTAATGTAGCCTATGAATGCTATTACGGCATTTGGTTTCTCGTATTAAACTTTGCATACTAATGTAATGTTTTGCGTCCAATATTAAATTCTGTTTACTGATAGTGATATGAGTTATGTAAGAATTTATCTCATTTTATATGGAATGGAATGTGGAATAACAATGTGTACTAAAATAGCTGTATAAGAGCATTTGAAGTAAGATAATTCCCTTGAAGTAGATGATCCGTTCATAGCAATTTCTACATTATTTCACCATATAGGAATCCTTATATTAGTATTTAGCACATAACGATCTCTACATTTATTATAGTTCATGTACAGTTAGTCCATGAACCAAACTTTGATAGGCAAACTCAAAAAAGTAAAGAACTTGACCTTTTAGGGGCAGCCCATTTTACTGCTTGACCATAACAGGTTATGACCAAATTCAACTCTTTGATACCTAGGTTACAACTTACACTCTATAGGTAATTAGAATTGTCTCTCCTATAAAAGAAATGGCAATCCAATAAACCATGTGCTATCAAGAATTCACTGGATATCAGTCAATCAACCATATCTCATGCCTCAATGCTTGATTAGTTGAGATCCGCTATATGTAGGGGCAGATTTACGGCATAAGATATGGGTTCAGCCGAATACAATAGCCTAAGCTCAAACCTTGCATATCTGTTCAAATTTCAAACCCAATATACTAAAATGATCAGTGGATTCAGTGGCATCCCGTACCCATAAAGTTCAAATTTTGGACCCGCCACTAGGTAAATGAATCCCCTCTATCCTTCCACTCTATTCAAACTCAATGGCGCAATGCCGATACTAAATATGTACAAATATTAAATTTCGAACCCAATATACTCAAATGGTTGGTGGGTTCAGTGGCTTCCGAACTCATAAAGTTCAAATCTTGGACCCGACACTAGCTAAATGAATCCCCTCTATCTTTCCACTCTATTCAAACTCAATGACAATACTAATCCACCAGAAACTTTTCCAATTAAAAAGAAAGAATAAACAAGATTATTAAAAAAAATTCAGTGTCATCCCGTACTCATAAAGTTCCAATCTTGGATCCACTGCTAGCTATATAAATCCCCTCTATCCTTCCACTCTATTAATAGTCAATGCGAATACTAAATATGTTCAAAAATATAATTCCGAACCCAATATACTCAAATGGCCGATAGGTTTCAATGTCTTCCCGAACCCATAAAGTTCAAATCTTGGACACGCCTATAGCTAAACGAATCCCCTCTATCCTTGCACTATATTCAGCCTCAATGTCAAAACTAACAAATGAATTATCCGCCAATTCACCAGAAAATTTTCCAATGTACAAGAAAGAAAAAGCAAGATTATAAGCTGGATAAGATTATTTAAAAAAAAAATAGAAAAATAACCTTCTTGAATAAAAGACATGCTTGTCATCAGGAACAAAAATGTCAGCACTTAGAATATTTCCACCCCTTGTTGCTATACAATCTGATAATCTTGCAAGAATTCCTAGCTCATCCTATTCACCAACACAAAAAAAAAAATCCTATTATTAAAAAATGCATCTCGGTTCACAAAGCATACTGCGTTCACGCATTTAAATTTCCATTATTGTATTACAAATATTATTTATTCAAATGTAGATAAATGAAAGAAAAGACTTACAGGGCAATGAAATTGATGAATACCATGAACCAAGGGAGTTGAGGTAGAATCAAGAATGGACCCAAATGAAATTTGTGTAGTTTTAAAGGACCTTTTTGCAAAATTGAAAACTTGGGAATGAGAGTTTGGAGATATTAATCTATGGAGGAAGTTCATCTTCCTCCTTTTCACACTTTTGGCCCTTTGATCTTTGAGTTTTAGTTTTTTACCAACCAATATATTTGTGCTTTTAGAGCAAATGATTATTTGATTTTTATTTTCCTTAGAATGCTGACATGTTGTTGGCAATTTTCAATTTCTATTTTTGGCATAAAGGTTAGTTTTATCAATTTATATCTCGGATAAATCTAGTGAGATGAGTCCGTAGAATTTGCGACAAGTACCTTTTAAAATACCATTAACTTTTAAATTTTTTTGTAGTTGTAGATACTAATCTTTAATCCATGGAACTTAGAAGTTAGGCTTACCTTGTCACTTATTTTAACAATCTAATGCTACCAAACGACCCCTAAGGGTTTACAAAAATAAATATATAAACCGTGTTGTAAATTTAGTACTTTTATTTTTGCTACAAACTATACTTCCTCTATTTCGCGTATGATATGCGGTGTTGTAAATTTAGTACTTCTATTTTTGCTGCAACTACACTTCCTCTATTTCGCGTATGATATGGTGTTTGATTAGATAAAGAGTTTAAGAAATGAATTTTTTTGAATATATAGCTTTAAATGTCATAAAAAATTGTGGCTATACAAAAGTTTAAAAAAATTATTATAATGAATCCGAAGGAATACATGTTTGGGTAAAAAAGTGTTCATTCTTCTTTATTTCTTAAAACTAAGTTGTTGGCTAGAGAGAGGGGTGTCCAAACCGAATCGATCTTAATTTTGCAGTGGTGAGCAAATTTTAGATGTAATCGGTTCCTAGTTTGGAGCAGCCTTGCTAGCAACTCATGCTCATCTTAGTTAACTCCATCAGGGAGTTCAGTCATGCATAGGCAAGAATAGGCGCCAATGATTTAAGCCATGTAGCCTGTAAGAGTTTGAGTAATTTCTCGAGTCTTTTTGCCAATGTACAAAATATAATAAAGCAGGCGCCTAACTTTTCAATCATGTTAAGATGCACAAAACATGAACAATGGACTTGTCTTCCAGGCCAAATATGTCTAGCCCGTCTGACAAGTAAAGGCATGGCACCAGCACCAAAGCAGATCTATATTATAGCAGTTAGCTTGATCAGATTAAGCCAGGAGATATTAACTTGGTTTCATGCTCACAAGTCACAACAACAGCATTTACAGCACAAACTTGAGTCCTTTCGATACCATAGGGTGGAGAAACTGATTCACCCGCCACGATGAACTTGGCCGTATTTGCAGGATCTGAGGTGGTAGCTTGTGCCACCATGCTGGCAGCCTCATGTGGTGCCCTGAAATCTTTCCAAGAAAGCTTGAGGAATTGCTCGTAAGTCTACCACCAATCAGCACCCCCCAAAAAAATCATTACTTCAGGACAAACTAGAGGCGCTGCATCTCTTGTATCTCAAGAAATTGTCATTTGATAAAAGAAGAGAGCACTTTAGCCGCATCCCTTTTATACTCGAGAAATGTAATTTGATTAAAAAAGAGAGCGATAAAAGCTAACATAGTGAACTAGTTATCAAAGTTATGAATTTCTTCCTAAAGACGCTGCAGTTCAACAGTAATTTTACAAGAACACAAGTTTCCATCAACCATTACCATGCTTAATGGAACACCACGCACAATGGTCAATCACCCTTTTTCCTGGTACCTATGTCCACAAAAGTTAGTAGTCTACTACAATCATGAGGTAAAACCAGAACTCGTGGACAGGGAACAAAATCCCACTTGAAATTACAATGTTATCACAATCACATGAGGATATGAGGAACCCAACAGCACAGCTAGCAAAATCCTACTTGAAAGTGAAATATCATCATAACCACAAGTGGAGACACTGAAACTACCAGTAATGCTAAGTGAATTAGCTACGAGACCTAAACTTAAGTCCTATTCATTAGATCATCCAAATCACAAGAGACCATGAAAACCTATCAGCAAAGCTGAGTAACTTAGCAATCGAACCTACACTACAAGTCCCAATAGTTGGAAATGGATAGCTGAGGTGCAGACCACACTGCATAATGAAGTCTTCTGCACAAAAGGAACAATTAAGAATCCAGGATACTAAAGTAGTGAGACCAAGACAAAACAGAGCAGCCCGGTGCACAAGGCATCACGCGTCACACAGGGTGTCCGGGGAAGGGCCGCAACCCAAGGGGTGCAAGAAGCGAGACCAAGACAAAAAATGGAAAATCAACTGCAATTTGTCATCGTTGATAATAAGTGACGAACATCCTAAAACTTGGAATGTGTCTAAATCTTCATGGTCATATAGAAAATCAAAGTGACAACATTTCTGATGAAATATATCAAGGCAAGCTTCTGCCGTACAGTTTGATCAAAATACTTTAGGAAACAAGGATCACGGGCCTTGTTAACCTAAAAAGTAGCTATTAGGTCAGGAACATCCAACACCATATAAAGAGGTCTACAGCCCACATTCACAAACAATGTGGGACTCTATCGAGCACACTATGCTTTTCTTTAAGGCCCAAAAAGACTCAAGAGAATTACAACAGCACAGTTTGCATTTCTAAGAAATAGACATTGAAAATAATAGTTCACCGTAAAGTACATTGCTGTAAGCATACAGCAGCCTCAGAAGCAGTACATATTGAAAATAATAATTCACTGTAAAGTACAATGTCGTGAGCATACAGCAGCATCAGAAGCAAGCTAAACGTTATCCTCTAGAAAAAAGAAGCACGAACTAAACTCTAGGAAACAAGAACACCGTTGTTTTTCCTTTCCTTTTGTTTAATTGAAACAGTAAAACATAATTGTGTTGTTCGAGCAATCTGAATCCAAATAAGAAAATTAATACATTTACAAAAATTGCCGAGGTACCATGCTCTTGCTCCCCTCCTCCTTTCCAAAAGTTCATTTTCAGTATGCCTCCACAGTTTATATAACAACCTTGTTCCTGTAAAACAAAAGACCAAATTCATGTAAGCATCACGCAATCAAACACCATATATTCCAAAAGAACATTAATAAAGCATCATCCTTCTGGATTTAAGTTATATACACTGCCAATTTGAAGAATTTTTTACTGTATAAGGTCAACTTCACTTGTAGCAGGCAACCTCTTTATATTCACGAAATTATGTTTTCTGCGTTGTCAATGTATACACTATCATGCCACATTTACCTGGCGTTGCAGGTGACCTACCTTATTTTTCAAGATCTCAAATCCCATTTTTTTTACGAAGGGTTACCTTTAAATAGCTCTTAGGTGACTTGATAGCGTGAAAAATTGACACTGAACAAAACCTAAACTCTATTTCATTATTACTAATCTCACTTTTTATGGAGCCTTACCTATCCTATAGGCGACCTAAAGTGTAAAAAAAATAAAATTACACTGGCAGTGCATTTAACTTAAAAGTTATTGAAAAGAATTTACACCACTATCACAACAATAAAAAGATATACAAAGGTAAGCCTACATAAAACATGAGATCTTTAATTTTGAAATAAGACAGTTTACAGGTAAATATGACGTGATAGTGTAACTTTTATTTATACTGAGGAATGATGGTGTATACACAACAACATACTCAGTGATATTCCACAAGTGGGGGTTTGGAAAGGGTGAGATGTAGACCGACCTTACCCCCAAACTTATCGAAGTCACTATATAAACTCTCAGCGGATAATAATATACTTACCTATTAAAGTAAAATTAGGATAGTGAAAAACATGGGAAAAAAAAGAGAAAAATGAAAAAGAGAGATACCTACGTGTGTTTAGAGTAAGAAGAAGAGGAGGAAGGAACCCCCCGTTTGTTTCGAAACATCATATAAGCAAGTGGCAATACAACACCGATCATCATAACAGCAGCTCCCATCATGTACCTCATTGGGCTTGGTGCTTCCACTTCTACCATTGTCATCTGCCACTCAATTTACATACAATAATTCAAATCACTGTTTAATTCGTTTCATCAAACACATACAAATTTGAAGACAACTTACAGGCATTGTTGTTTGGGGTTTATGCACCTAAAAACCAATTGGATCCAACTTGTGTCAAGGTTCTAGTCTAGCGCAGATTTGATCTGGACAAGTTTTGCCCCGACCCCTTTTGCCTCTGCGTTACGTTATTTACACTTCTTGCCCCTCTCTTTCTCACAAATATATGTATTCACCTTTTTTTCTTTTCCAACAAAAATGACAAAAGGCTTGCCTCTAAATGGGGTCGATGTAAATATTAAAGAAAAGAAAAGAGAATAATGCTCACGAAACCCAAAAAAAGAAAAAAAAATTGATTAAATTTATATGACATAGTTTAACTAATTATGGAGTTTTATTTATGCAGTTATATAATTTTTGAAGGCCTTAACCATGCTATAACTAAATATTCACATTAAAGATAAAATAAAAAGTAATTGGTTCAAAACTTCAAATATTTCATCATGTTTAGATCGAGCTGATAAGAAAACTGTGTTATTGTTTATTTGGATAGGGGAGGAAAAATATTCTTCTTATTACTCTTATAAATATACCTAATACATTGCATTTCTGAATAATTGTGACGGCTCTTGGGTGTGTTTGATATGACGAAAAATGTTATTCATAAAGAATAGACAATTTACTTACTTATTTTCTCATATTTGGTAGCTAAATAGTGGGATAAAATCTTTTGCTAATACCAATATCCTACCTTGATTACACCCTACTCCCACCCTCACATCATCACCTAAGATCCAACCCCCACCACTACCCTTACCCCCACAATCCTTTCAAATTGCATACACTATCAGGTTTGGGTGGGGTTGTAGTTGGGGTATAGGGTATGACCGTAGATTGTAGACGTAAGGTTTGGGTGGAAGTGAGAAGAAATGGGTGGTGTTTGGGGTAGGGAGAAGGCAATGTGTGTAAATTATTACTACCTTCTAAACTTTTTTTCAGGGTAGTCATTTTTTCTTAGGGGAAAATGATTTATTATGAAAAATATTATTAAGTCAACCAAACATGAAATAATGAGAAATTTTTTTAGCTTTACTGGCAATTCGGTGCACAAAACATGTCGCGTTCAGAAACCCAAAAAAAATCGTATTCAAAAGGGTGTGATGTAGCAGGTTGATCTGATCACTGTTTCCACGCTACGAACCCATACCCGACCCGGCTAAAATAAGGAAGAGAAGAATTTAAGCTAGCGTTTGGACATAGATTTGGTTGAAACTTGAGAATTTGAGTTTTTGGAGTTGAGTTGAAAAATAATTTTTGGAACTTGAAGTTGTGTTTGGACATAGAATTTACTTGAAAAAATAGTTGTAGTTTTGTGAGTAGTTTTTCAAATTTTCCAAAAACTGCCCAAAAACACCCTTTGAGCACTTTTTGAGTTTTTGGGACTTTTTGCGAGAAGTTTTGATGAAATAGCATAAACAAACAGTTTTTCTCCCAAAAACTCCCAAAAAATGTCCCCAAAAACTATAAACAAACGGGGGCTAAATACTCTGAAATCTTCCCTCTAAAATAACATTTGAAATCTCTTTCACTTCACTTCCAAACATCTCCACCATTTCCCTCTTACTCCCAAACCAAAATAAAATTAAAAGAAATGGAAGAACCAAACGGACCATTACTAAATCTAACAATGGAGAAAGGTCCACTTTCAGGTCAAACCCTAGAATTCAAACCCGGATCCAATATCCACATCGGTCGGGTCATTCGTGGTAACACTATTACAATCAAAGACCCGGGTATTTCATCTAAACACCTTTGTATAAATTTCGATTCCGGGTCATGGGTCGTTACTGATTTAGGATCTTCAAATGGTACTTTTTTGAATACTGTTTTAATTGACCCGACCCGGCCCAGTAAGATTTCTGACGGTGATGTTGTTAAAATTGGGGAATTGACTTCAATTAAAGTTAAAATTGTTGAAATGGAAGGGGAGTTGGGTGAGGGAGGTGAGGTGAAGGGGAAGAATACTCGGCGGAACCCTAGGCGTAAGGCGGGGGGAGGGTGTGAGAACGGGGGAAATGAGCATAATGTGGGTGTGGGGGTATCGAAAAGAGTTACGAGGAGTAAGAAGAATGAGGGTGTTGTAAGTGTAGATAAAGGTGAGAATTTTGATGAAGTTGAAGTTGAGAAAGAGATGAAGGCGAATCGGGGGAGGACTACTCGGGGTGCTAAGAAAGTGGAGAGTGTGAAAAATGGAGATGATGGTGTGGGAGAAGCTGAGAATGTTGATGCAGTTGATGTTGAAAGAGAGGTTAAACCGATAACAAGGAGGACTAGGGGAGCTAAGAAAGTAGAGAGTGTGAAAAATGGGGATGATGGTGCGGAGGAAGCTGAGAATGTTGATGTTGAAAAGGAGAGGAAACCGAGTCCGAGGAGGACTAGGGGAGCTAAGAGAGTGGAGAGTGTAAAAAATGGGGATGATTGTGTGGAGAAAGCTGAGAATATTGATGAGAGGAAACCGAGCCCGAGGAGGACTAGGGGTTGTAGGAAAGCAGAAAATTTGAAAACTGGGGTTGGTAGTGAGGATGTTGAGAAAGAGAATAAAGTATGTACTAGGAGGACTAGGGGTTCGAGGAAGGAAGAAGATGTAGAAACTCTAGATGAAAATGTAGGGGAATGCATAGAATTAAAGCAACGTGGGAAGGGGAAGAAAAGCATTGAAAGAAGGGTGTGTTCGGAGGAAGATGGGGCGATGGAACATTTAGAAAAAGATGATTGTGAAGAAGCAGTAGAGAACAATGCTGATAAAGGAGTAGAAAGATATATGCTTGAGGAGGTGGCACTAAAATCTGGAAGGGAGGGCTGTGAGGCGTCGACGAGTAATGCTGGTATAAATATGGGTGGAGTCCAAATGGAGGAGGAGGTGGATTTAGAGAAAATGACACTTGGAGAGTGGCTTGATTATTTGGAGGTTGCTTTGCCAAAACAAATAATTGATGCCACTGAGGAGATGATTTTAGCTATGAACCAGAAAGCAGAGAGATTTCAGGAGTTTATGAAGCAGCAGAAGGATTTAAAGGGCTGTGATGGAATACCAAAGGGTTAGACCAAGGACTCAATAGTGAGCTTTACATTCTTAGGTAATATTTCTTTTGCTTTGCTGTTTGTTTAAGAGGAATTCATTTGCTAGACATACTTGAGCGACTGATTTGTATAAATGCTACTCTGTGTATGTGTGTACTGTGAACCCTTGTCATTTGCTAGACATACTTGAGTTTCTTATTTGCGTATGTGCTACTCTGTTGTATCTGTGAACTCTTTAACAACTGAAAGATTATCATTTAGTTGCGGCATTCTAAGATGTTGATAACAAAGCACATTTCTTTTGTTGTTTAATTCCTGCTCTTAAACCGGAGTGATGAAATTTGATGTGTATGTATGCCCACTGTCTGAAACTTAGTCCGATGCTCCGTGACTCCTCAAATCTAAAGCGGGGATACTTGCCACAAAGTCCAAAACAATGTCTTGTGGGGTACCAAAAGTGGATTACAGGCCTTTATTTACCAATTCTAATATAATACAGAATAGATGGGCGTTAGTGTTTGCAGTAACTGCATATTAGTTGTAACATTTAGGCTAGATTGTGGAACAAGTTATACTTCCATACAATAAGCTCACCGTTTTTCCTTCTTTTTTCTAAATTGAAACTGTTTTTCCTTCTTTCTTTCTATACTCATCTTAAGTACATTCCAGATTATTACCTGTCTTAAACTTCTACTTTCTAGAACAAATACTCTTTATTATGAACTTGTCTAGGGGAACTGTTTGGCTTTTGTCGACATTGTCAAGAAAAAATGGGTCATTTGCTCATTATCTCCCTTCTAAGCCTTCTATTTCATCTGGTATTTTTTAGGAATAAAAAAGGATAGACAGATAGAGTACAAAATAGACTTCTTTTTATTATATTTATATTAAATTAAACAAAATTAACAGAATTAGGAAGCATCTTCTGAAGAAAAACTAGTCTGTCTAGACAAATTACTCTGAGATTTATAGACTACACTAAGCATCTGTTGCATATTGAGTTGGGGTTTGAATTTGTTATTGCTAATTGTCTGCCTATTGATTGTCATGGTAGAACCATCTACAATTGGCTGGTCTCCCTGTTTGATGAAAGAAAGAGGTACATGTATTAATACTTCTGGATAATGGAAAACCTGAGATTGATTTTTGTTCTGAACTAGCCGGTTCTACTTAACTACGATAAAATTAAATAATTTTCCTCAATGTGTGGGTGGTTGTTATGCAGAAGCGGATGTCCATAGGATGAAAGAGTTTTCATACTTGGGTGGAGCCCGAGATTCAACAAAATAAAGGTTGGAAGCTCGTTTAACACGAGATGTCAATTTCAGAAGAAACGGTAGAAGTGGAAGGAGGAAGCAAAATATATTTAAAGAAAAGAGTTTGTCCTACAAACTAAAGACAGCAGGATGTTGTAAATAACTCATGCACTAGCAAATGGCAGTACGCTTACTGTTTCACCTGGTTGGATTAGTTCAAATAGCCCTTATAGCATCTTTTGTCAAACTTTGCCATAAGCCCATTGGAGTTGCAGTTGTAAGATAAGTATTAATGCCTAGTGCTGCACTTGTGTATACTACTCGCTTTAGGAAGATTAACCTTCAGTGTTCTGTTTGTAAGATGATGCTTTTGGAGTTACTATATCAGTTTTATATACTTTCTACTGCTTTAGTTGGGCACAACTTCGCGCATGCTTGTAAGATTAATCATAGGCATTTTTACTTGTGAATTCTATTTAACAGTAATGACTGCACTGTATTTGTTGGGGGGTGGGGGGGTGGGGGGAGGAATAAACCATAGGCGTGTTTGTAACTACTTAACATGAATGAGCCAACAATAATAGACAAATTAACTCCAATTTTTAGGGCAATTTTTTGAGCAAGTGTTCAGAAACAAAATAAGTTTGATTTGTCATGGCCAAGCAGAAACATTGCCAGAGGGTACATAATACTCCTCCATGCAAATGAAGTAAAAAGTTTCAGATATTTCTGTGTTGATACCAAAAATTGCACCTATTTTTATCTATTTATTCATTTATTTAATTTCTTTGATCTCCTATCGAATTTTAATATCAAAATAGAGGATATGGTCGTGTGATTCAATAGGTTAGGTCCATTTACTTTTTCTTTTGTTGATTTCGAACTTTCAAATGGATTTGGTTCGTGTATACTCGGTGGTCCAAGAAGTGACTTTTCATTACTTAGACATTCATACATTTTTATTTAATTTCAATAGATCGACCTATCATGAAAATTTATCAGCCTACGAATGTGAGTTTGATTGTTCCTGTTATGCCAGAAGTTGTTTTAATATGAGATTTAAATGCATTACCTCCGAACCAAGTAACGAAAGAAACAAACTGATCATTGATCAAATGCATCAAGGTGTACTAAAACTCTTTCTACTTTGTCAAATCATTTCTTCAATGAAAAGATGAATAGCAGACTAAGTGTTATTTGTTCTGTTACTGCATTCTAGGAGTAATTCTTGACTTGATATCAAGATTTAGTGGACTGAAGAATCTGTTCGTGCATGACTTCCTCAATTGTAACAGCTCGACCTTTCTGAATCGAAAGCTGTGCAGCAACTCCAATAGCTACTGAAATCAATCCATCATGTAAACCAACAGCAGGAGCTTGTTCTCCTCTTGCTCTTACTGCTGACAAAAAGTGAAGGTGTTCCAAGTAACTTGAGCCATGGTGTAGCCCATCATATCTGTCCAGAAGAAATTGATCGAAAAAGTGATGAATATAGCAATAGGGAAGAGTTAATAGCTCAAGATAAGGCAAATGAGGGTTGTGTCATGAGTTACTTTATTCGATTATCTTCAGCTAGTAATGTTTGTACACCATTTCTTCCTTCAGCTCGTGTACCCCAACGAACAATGCTCTCGGGCACAAGTGCTTCACCCTGTTAAATGTGATAAAGAACATTAAAGAGGAACATGGGGACAAAGGTTAACTGAGATTGAGACAAGGGAGTCATGAAGAGTAAGGGAGAAGGAGACAGATTTACCTTTCCAATATCACCTACTACTGATATTTCTTGCTCATTTTTACTTCCCTCAGCAAACATACAGAGGTCAAGCATTCCACGACAACCATTGTCGAATTCAACAATAACATAAGCATTGTCAATTATATCAGGCACCTGAATATTGAAAAGAGAAGTAGCAATTAAACCATGTTACACAAGCCTAGTCTGCGAAAAGCATGTCAAATTAAACATGCTTACTCTGCTTTAGTTTTATCATTCAGAAACTTCTATTGATTTAGGCAGTAATCAATGCTAATTTACTGGATAATGATTGTGCTACTCATATCTGAGTATAGAAATCTATAATGACTGATATGTTCCAAAGCTAATTAGATTGAAAAATCTTTACGCCAAAGAGTACTTTTGAGTGTTAACATGAGTTTTTCCATCTAATTCAACTACTGTAGCTAAAGATATAAAGTACCCGTCCATCATATAATTCATCTTTGTGATTCAAATCCATTGCACCAGAAGCCATAACACGAACAGGATTAGCTCCCATGAAAAGCCTCATGAGATCAAAGAAATGGCAGCATTTCTCTACAAGAGTACCCCCAGTATTGCAGTTGAAACGATTCCAATTATCCACCTATAAGAAGCACGAGTCATCAGCCTTTGCGACTACAGTAATGGAAGCAAAAGTTGTTAACTGAATAACCTTAACAAGAAATGGAAATCGATGTTCTCGAATAGCCACCATCTTCACTTTCCCTAAAGCTCCTCCTTTAACTATATCTATCAGTTTTGCAACAGGTGGCATATATCTGTACTCTAATCCAACTTGTACCAGCATATCAGATCTCCTTTTGGCAGCATTTATGACCTGATTCCATATAATAAAACCATTTCACAGGATGTTAGATGATAGGAGATGCAGGTTTCATCTTAAAAAACAGTGGCCTAAAAACTCTAAAGAAGATCTTAAATTACAAGTTTGTGGACAAACATGGTGCTTTGTAGCAAATGCATTGTCAAGTACATAAATGAAGCAGTGCAAATATATATGACCAGTCACATTGTTTTCCAAGTTCCTAACTCTGTATAATGCTATAGAAATCAAATTTTAGAGGTATTTAAGATACTACTGACCTTTTTGCAGTCTGAAACATTTGTGCACAAAGGCTTCTCCACTAATACATGATGGGGTTTTGGGTGATTGATAATATCCATGAGAATTTCATAGTGTGTCATGTTTGGAGTTGAAACTACCACTACATCACAGAGCCCACTTTCTAACAATTGCTTGTGCCCTGCAAAAACCTTTATGCAACATAAATCATGATCAAAATATTGCCTATCAGAAAAAAGAAAAGGAAAAGATAGAAATAGAGGCATGAATAACAATATCTTAGTGACTGCTTTAAAATAAATAAATTGTAAAGCACCCCTTCCATAGCAGTAAATGAAAGATTTCAGTACATTGTCCATAACACATCATGATTACTTTTTGTGATACATCTTGAGTATAATGCATCTACTTCCTCGTTAATTAACCAGTTATGTCAGTATTTCCGTTAGTTCCTTTATCTCAAACATTTTTTCAAATGTCTTTGTCTTAGCCGAGGGTCTATCAGTAACCGTCTCTCCACCTTGGTGGGGGTATGGTCTGCGTACATCTTCATCCTGCTGGGTATATTGTTGTTGTTAATTAACCAGTCCTAGCTCAAATTCAAGGTTATCCTATTTTCCTTCCAGCAGCAAGTACCACAAGAAAGCATAATCACTTTTTACAAGCTGAGGTTTCCATTCATATGTTTCAGATCCTGAAGGGCAGGCTGAGCCACTCTTGTCCAAGGGGTGTTAATTGATTACACTGTGTAGATAGGTTAATTATTTTTTATAATATTATTAATATATAATGAACCTTATTATCTTAGTGAAAATCTTGGCTCCGCCATGCACGAGGGGTTTTTAAGTTGTTTATCTGTTGCTCAAGAGATATCAAATTTGGCTACAAATTTTTGACAAGCAAAAGTAGAGATTCTTAAAATCCATAGCAGTTAAGGATGTTAGAGTTCAGTTTTTTTTTGTTTTTTTTTATTTTTTGAAAAATATTAAATTCAAAAGACAGAGCATTCATTGTACCTAGACATGATATGATATAATAGTGTAATAATACTAATATTACCTCCCTTCTAGTCTACATTCAGTCTTTTAAAGTTTTTGCACACCCTTAAACCTTAATCACATAACTACGTAATTGCAAACATCAAATTTAATTTTAACAAATTCAATTTATCACAACGACTAATACTTAAGACTTCTTTTTGAACCCCGTCGTCATAGGTGGATCCATCTCTTTGGCCGTTAGTCAAAATGCACGCGCTAATTTTAACTTGAATTATGTCTACATTCATTGTTACAAACACGTAAAGAATTAAATTGTATTTTGCACCCATTAATTTAAAATCTTGAATCCGCATATGTACAAACTACTTGTTGCATTCAAAAGAATGGAAAACCATGAAAACATAAATGTGACAGGTGATTTTATTTCTCATACCTGGAGAGACCAGTTAAATGATTCTGCTAACTTTTGTGCATACTTTTGTGAAGGGACATGAGGGTCTGCTATGCAAACAACAGCAGCACCTTCGTTTTTGAGATGATAAAGATTGATTAAATGTTCTCTTCCCATCATTCCAACACCAATGATTCCATACTTAACTATTGCTACCATGGCTATAGAATGACTTGATGATTCTTGAAAAATAAACAGAGAAAACAAAGCCAATGTCTCCACAAAACTCTCGCAGGTTCCTATATATATAGAATGCAAGTTACAAGTTGGTCACGTTGCACCATAAGGATATGCCTAGAAAAATAAAAATTGACCAATTGGCATTATATGATTAGTATCTTTCTTCTGATCATAAAAGGTAAATAATTAATAATTGCGCAGAAAGTTTGAGAAGCTAGCAAGAACGATATGGAAAAGAGAATATTACTTAGTATTACACTATAATGAATTTATGTCATCTACTTAATTTAAATTGTTACACCTTTAATAGATTACTTATCATTTAATGTAAATGCTTACTAAATAAAATTACCTTTTAGGACTTTGATTATGTAAATATTGTTTCTACAAAGTGCATATAACTTAATTTTTTATTTGATTTTGTGGCTGCGCGACTAAGTGTGTATGGTTTTCTTTTCTTTTTTCCTATGTGGGTTTGGCTTTCTTTGATTGGTGTGTTTTATTATGTTAACGTGGATGATAGAGACAGAGATCTGAGGTGTTATTATGGACTATAAAGAAGTATATCCTGTAATTATTGAATGCATATTTATTGGGAACGAATATTGTATTACACCAATTTTAGAATATTTTCTTACCATATAGAGCGTGTTTGGGTGGGCTTAAAAGCAGCTTATTTTAAGTGGCTTATAAGTCAAAAATACTCCAGACTAGTCCCATAACAAAATACTTGGGCTTTGAACAAGTTTTGTTCAAAATAATGGGACCTTGAACTAATATGTTCAAAGGTCCCATTATTTTGTTATGTGAATTTATCCCATAACAAAGGTCCCTTCAAAGGGATAAATTCCATTATTTTGTTATGAGACTGAAGTTTTATACAAAACTTGGTCAAAATACTGAGGTTAGTTTACTGAAGCTTCCCGGTGTAAATACTGGGGCTTTGAACAAAATTTATTCAAAGCCCCAGTATTTATACTGGGATTTGTCCGGAGGTGGCTATTTCTCAGCGAATTTGTTTTTGACGGCTACAAATCAATTAGCGCGCACCAAACAGACCCCTACACGAAATTTTTACTATTTTCTTACCATATAGAGCGTGTTTGGGTAGACTTAAAAGCAGCTTATTTTAAGTGGCTTATAAGTCAAAAAGTGACTTAAAAGCCACTTTTTTTAGAAGTTAGGATTTTCTAACTTCTCAAAAAGTGGCTTTTAAGCAACTTATGACTTATAAGTCCAAAAATTTTGAGGTTACCAAACATATATTAATGGGCTTATAAGCTTATAAGTCACTTTTAAGCTCACCCAAATGGGCTCATAGTCATGATTATATACTTTCCATACATAGAAATGTAAATCTTTTTCTTCTGAAAAAAATTTCCATGTCCATCCGAATTAAGTAGACTTAATTTTTACATGCTATGAAGGCCTAACATGAAACTAATTAAACCTAATTTGAGGGGTTGATATTTACTTTTACACAATGTTTACACAAAATCAATAAATAAATATAAAAGGTATGTGTCGTGTATAGTCACACTTATACATTAATTAATCATGATTTATTGATGTATATTTTTCTCTTTATTTTGTAGTAATTGTTAGGGTTAAATTGTTTGATTTGGTGTAAACACCGGGAGCCTGTTACTTTTTTCCTTAACAGTTTACGTCCACCGTTCATCCATAAAAGCCGCAACCCACAAATATTTACTCGCGTATGTGTTCACATTAAACTGTGTAGTTTAACCTCAATAATAAAGAGATTTACAAAAATATACTCCGCCCTAACACCATATTTACAAAAAAATACTGATACTTTACCACTTTACAAAACTTAGCAAAGTTTTTTACATAACATATACAACTTCTATTGAAACTATAGAAATAAAGCTTTTACTCCCTCCCACTCCTACTGCTTCAGTCACAGTAGCGGCACCAGTGGCCGACGGCTGGTCGTCGCGGGTCGGTTGCCGGAATAGTTTTTTTTTTTTATCTACAAAATGAAACATAAAAAATATACACAATATATACATTAAAAACTTTATATAAATTATTGTTTTGAAACTACATATAGTCGAACATACACAAATACACAAAAAAATATACACAAACATACAAAGATATACAAAAAATATCTAAATAATTTTTCTACTATAGACATACACATACACAAGCATACAACAACATACACATACAAAAGTGTAGATTAGATATTTATATACAAAAAACATAAGGACATACGTATTTATATATATATATATATATATATATATATATATAGAGAGAGAGAGAGAGAGAGACCACATACACATATATACACATACAAAAAGCTAAGGAAGAAAAAAAGAGGAGCAAATTGGAACCCACCGGAAACACAGATTGGGGCAGCGGCCGCTGCAGTGCAGCAGCACCGCCGAAATGAGCAACGCCGCTGCACTGCAGCAGCAGCACCGATAACGGCGCAGCAGCGTCGGGCTGCTCTTGACGGTGACAGCTGCTTTATCACTGTGTGCAAGCTTTTATTATCAAAAAAGATACTAAGGGGCCATTTGTTTTTATTAAGATTAAGACGTATGAACCTGAATGCATATCTGAATATTAAGATGTTGTTACTGGATCTGAATATTGAATCATTAAGATTGTTTGTTTATTACGTCTGAATATTGTATAATTTATTCATCTTTATACTTAATAAAAATCTTTAATATAAATTAATTAACATTAGTTTAAGAAGGTTGAATAATACATTATTAAATTAGTACTAAACTAAGTTCTTCATACTGCCTTCGTTATTTCTACTCGAATTCCTTTTCTCCTACTATCTCATGCACATAACTGCTTCTAAACATCATATGCATTTCGTTTTCCAAGATTCCCAGTTGGGTAGATTTGTCTTCCGCATAAATAAATAAATAATTAATAATTAATTTTTTTTGTTGAATTATATTAGTATTATGTTACCTGTGTTGTCTTGTATAAGGTGAAAACGGGAAAGCTGGAAACAAGAATATTTCTATTTTGTTATTTTACTGGTGCAAAATAAATCAAGAATTGAGTAAAGAATTTGTAAATCTTCTGAATCTAGTTTGTCGAAGATGGTGAGTTAACAACGAAGAGAGAGAGAGATGATAAACTTTTTGCAGAAAGACCAAGAACATGAACGTGAAGTTTACTTCCGAAATTTGTGCCACTAAGTTTTGAAAGACCTGAATGGTAGGCAGACTCTTCCACAAATCTGATTGATTAAGGCTCATTCATATCTATTAAGTGATTTTAAAAATGAAAAAACAAATACACTTAATGAGCGCACATCTTTTCCATTCAGATTAAGAGTCTCATTAAGTGCAAACTAATGAGGCCTAATATTTATTAGTCACCACACAAGAAAAAAAAAAAGTTTATCCACACTTGATGTTCAAGAGTAAACAGGTTATGCTTGTGCCATTATCCTTTTGATCTTATACCAAAATCACCGATTCACCATCAGCCTATGTAAATATCGGATATGAATGAAAAAGTATTTATTTATGCATAATAGTCCACTATCCATCTTCTTCCCAATCATGTTCCATTGCTTATTACGGAGTATTTGTTATTCTTTCATGCCAACTCCATCCTTTGCAGTTGTTTTTTCTGCTTTTGCACCACCAACTCCATTCAAAGTTACAAATATAACGTACATCTTATCTCCCTTGATAACTCCAATTGAATACTGTAAATTTTTAATTTCTTCCTATATTGTTCACATATGATATTCTACTGATGATGTTCAAGCCACTGTATGGATATCACAATAGAAATCTTATCCTATTCCTTTGTATATTCTTGGATGCTCATATCTGCAATCGTGGATATGTGTCACCCTCGAAAAGGACGTACGTGATTCAAGAATTACCTAACTTACCAGCCTATCACGAACTTCCTCAACCAATCCCTACACCATCGTCAACTTCAAATTCACTATTCCAACTTCAAACAATAATATAAAGAAGTTTATATACCAATGTTGTATATAATTTTTTTACTATCTCAATTGCATAGTCCTATTGCCTACAATTGGTGTGCGGCACTTTGTCGGAGACCCTGCAAAAACACGAAATGTTTTGCATATCGGATCATCATTTTAATTTGTACAGTAATGTAGAAAAAGAATTCAATAATCAACGTGATATCACATGTTTTTTTTTTATCGGATGTCCGAAGGGACGATATCACATGTTAAATTAATGTAAAAATTTACAAATTCTTTATACGGACTATTCACATAATTTAAACTATTTACAAAAAATGCATCCTCCATCCTCGAATTTGCACATCCCTGCTTGCTCTCTTTATTTGGCTCAATCATATTGCATAATCGTAAAGCTTAGGTACATTATACATATAAACATCATAGTTTTACAGTATATCTCGTTCTTGCAAGATTTGAAAGCTTTAAAAATGTCACTAAATATTTTATCAGAATATGCTTTTCTTGATGGAATATGTCTGTACTGTTATCTTTCTTATTTTGGAGTATATAAAAAGCTTTTATTTATATCTATACTAGTACAGGTACGACTTGCCTAAGTACGTAGCCATTTTTACGTCTGGATTCAACAAAGATAAAAACACGACTACATACAAGAGAGACAGAAATAAAGGAGCAGTAAGACTGTGTCTATATCCCATTTGGCTACTTTTTCCTAACTTATTGGTCTTTGTTCACGGCTTTCTTGAAACTGATGCTTTTGTTTGCAAACTAGGATTGGGAGCAAGGGTGGCTAACGGCGCGGTCCAGTTCGGGACCGGTACCGGATTCCGGTTCCGGTCCGGAACCGGGCCAAAAAAATTTCAAAACCGGGCTTTTACCGGTCTACCGGTCCGGTCCTATCCGGTTTAAAAAATTGGTGCCGGATCGGGACCGGTTCCGGCGACCGTTAAGCCGGTCGATACCGGTCCGGTCCGGCCGGTTTAACGGTTATTTTTAATTTTTTTAGTTTTTTTTTAGGCAAATAAAGTTGAAAATTGAAAATTTAACAATTTATGTAAATACCATTTTTAATAATTAGGTAAATTATATATTTTAATGAAACAAAATAATTATGTAAATTATATTTTTAAATTTATTAATGTAAAGTAAATAAATAAACACTAAACAAACGTTAATTGGAAAAGAAATACATACAATTTATTGAAAATTCGGGAAATTCATAATTCAAATGACAAAAACAAACTAGAAATATAAAATTACAAAGATACTAAATAAACTAGAAATTCGAAAATACATAATTGAAATGACATAGATATTCCCTTAACCATCTCTTCAATTGTTACGCAAATATATGCCCCCCACACGACGACTCCATTCGTAATTATGTCGTTTTTCTAAGTGTTGTATAAGTTTATGGGTTCCACCCACTAAGCTCCACTCTCTTGCACAAATTCTACATTTAGCTTTGTGATCTTCTCTATTATACTCCATAAATTCCCAAATTTCAGAGCGACATCTTCGTTCAGGACGTTGTGGAGCAGCAGGAACAGCGGGATTAGAGGGAGCTTGATTTCCAGCCATTATAATTTATAATTTATTTGGACTTTGGAAGAAATTTAGAAAATAGCCTTTGAGAGATAAATTGATAGAAAATGCTAAATTGTGTGATATAATGATGAAATAATAGGGTATATATAGATAAAAATAGGTTGGGGGGTATGGGGGGCGTTTAGGGAGGGGGGGGTGATAGGCAAATATAGCTGTTTTTGGCCGTTGGCCAACGGCTATATTTGAAAGAGAGCCGTTGGGCCAAACTGCCGGTCCGGTCCTGTTCCGGTCCGGTCCGGCAGTTCGGGCCAAATATATTTTTTTTTATTTTTCCGTTGTGTTTTATTTAAAGTGGTGGAAACTTTGAAAAATATTACAACAAAATATTATTAAGTTTTTACTTGTACATATAACATATGTTTGGAATGTTTAGTTTATTTCAATGTTTAAAGTTTAAACTTAGAATTAAAAAACTTGTAGTATTTTTTTATACTTTGAACTTTGAAGTAATGAAATTTTTGAAGTGATGATTCAAAGTTCAAACTTTTGAATTAATTTGTTAAGTTCAAAATTCAAACTTTGAATTAATTTTAGTAAATTCAAATTTGAACTAATTTACAAACTAGTAATTAATTGTAGTATTTTTTTGAGCAAACTATAAATTAAAAATAAAAAGTATGAAGACAATAGTTGTGATTGAATTCCAAGACTTAGAGCAATTTTATTGAATTGTTTAAGACATAAGTAGTGCAAATTACATCTAAACTTCAAACTTGTAAATTCAAAATTCTTATTTAGAAAATTACATTCTTTTAAACATATTAGCTAGTTTCGTGAGGATAGTTGTAGGCTTTTCTTTAGGAACTGGCCGTTGTTGATCTTGTTCATCATCTCCTTCTGGTTCTTCGTCTTCTTCTTCTTCTTCTTCATTGCCGGTTTGACTCCCTTCACTTGCTCCGTCGCTCAAAATTTGATCGAGATATGCTTTGCCCTTTTCCTTAGTAAGTTCTGGTAGACCAAAGTTTCTTCGCTCTGCTCTGATCCAATCCCTGAATAAAACTCCTGTCTCCATTGCCTCCTCCTTCAACGAATATCTGTGATCTCCAATTTGAAATCTTCCTTGGCTAAAAGCGCTTTCCGATGCAACTGATGAAGCTTGAATTGTTAATATATCCCGGGCCATTTTTGCAAGAATTGGAAATTGCGATTCTTGATTCTTCCAATAATCCAACAAATTCTTAGTTCCAAAGTTGTTAAGTTTCTTTGGATATTGAATTAAATACACTTGGAACTCGCTGTATTCCTCCCCGTACTCGTCCTGTTCTGAAAGCAACTTTTCGTTAAGTCCCCCAAAAGTGCTCATCCCCGCATGTGAAGAACTTTTCCCGGTGGATAGTATTGGTTCCGTTGGTGTAGCAGTGTCTGCCCAAGCTCTATACTTTACAAAAACAGCCACGGTATCTGCATAAACTTTAAGAACAGCCTCGTCTACACTTGGATACTTGTTAGTAGCAATTTCAATAGGAGTAATTTCTAAATTTGCATATACTTCTCTAACAAGTCGTTCAGTTAACTTAATTTTAAAAGCAGGATGCAACACAGAAGCAATGTAAAAAAGAGAAGGAATTGGAAAAAAATATTTTCTAAATTTTTCAATCATTCTCTCTACAGCCGGTTTGTAAATTTCATATTGCTTATACATTTTCAATAATTCCGATATTCCAGCTATATAATATAACATGGTAGGAGTAGTTGGATAATATTGACCGAAAAATTCTAAAGTAGCTTGATAAAATTTTTGTAAAAACTGAAGAAGATGTTGAACAACTTGCCAATCCTCATCTTTAAGGTGATAGATTTCCATAAAATGTTTATTATACATTTGAGAAATAGGCACTCTATAGTCATAAGCGACAGTCAATGCATCATATAAAGTGTTCCACCTAGTGCAAACTTCCTTTGGGACTCTCCTAATTGGCATTCCAAATTCTACACATTTTCTTTCCCATTCTCGTCTTCTTTCTTGGTTTTTATTTCTAAAAATATAAGTAATAGCTATCTGCACCTTTTTGATAATGTCGTTAAACAAGTCAAGACCATCTCTTACTACTAAGTTGTAAATATGACATGCACACCTAACATGAAAAAATTCAGCAAAAGGGGGGTTCAAAATAGGTATCAAGTTCCTAAGTGCATCTGTGTTGTTTGTAGCATTATCTACCGTAATACTAAAAACTTTGTTAGATAAAAAGTAAGTACGACAAATTGATGAAACTTTATTACGAATATAATTTCCCGTGTGTGGTTCATCAACAACTTTATAAGCAATAATACGTTTTTGAAATACCCAATCAGGATCTATCCAATGAACAGTAACAGTAATATAATCACATCCATTAGTAGAACGACCCATATCCGTAGTAAGACATACTCTAGTGTCAAAGTTATCAAACATATATCGCAAATAATCCTGATATTCGTTCTTAAATTTAATAATATCATTTTTAACAGTAGTTCTTGGAAAACCATGAAAAGAGGGATTATATATAGACTGAACATAACGAACAAATCCAGTAGAAGAAGGAAAACTATAAGGTAAACCCTCGAGGGCAACTAGTTTAGCAATAGCTTCCCTATCCTTTTGTTTATCATAAGTAAGAAGCCCTCCTGTTGTTTGGTTAATTCTTGTTTGAGTACCCGAAGATTCATCATGCGCTACTCCCCCATCTTGTTTAGGATGTTTCCTTTGCATGTGGGCCCTAAGTTTACCCGTCCCACCTTCATTACCCCCAGTTCTAAAAATCCACTCCTTATCACAAATCCCACATGTGGCCGTCTGCTCTACAACATTTTTTGATGCAAATTCCCACACCTCAGATCTATCCTTACGTTTAGCCGGTATTCTAGTAGGAGGTTCAGGAGGCAAGTCAGACTGAACTTCGGGTGGACTAGCTTGAAATTCATGTGTTTCTTCTAAATTAACCCCGCTTTGATTCCCATATCGTGTTTCTAATATTTCGTGATCAAGTATATTATCAGCGCTAACATTATAATATTGAGAATCATCTATGTGGGTGAACTGACTAGAACTACCAGCAGTTTCTTTACCCCTATTTTTCCTACGACCACGTGCCCGCCCCCCACTACTAGTTCCAATTGAACCTCTTTGAGACATAATAATAGCAAATAAAATAAATATATATGACAAAAAATATTATAAAAGAGTAGAAGTAGGAACGACCAACCAAATATAACCGTATAATTGAGGTGAAGTTGAAACTTGAGCCTCCACTTCAATTAATTAGTTGAATACTTGATAATAGAAAAATTGCAAAAATAGCCAAATTGATATTTCAACCACGTAGCGCCTCCAATTGACCCAATACTTGATATTTGTAAACTTCACCAAATAGCCAAATATAACTTTGATCGAAACTCCAAATAGAACTTGATAAAGTAGCCAAATTATAAATTTTTAACAAATAGCCAAAGTAGAATAATAGCAATATTATAGAAAATTTGAGAGAATTAGAGAGAATTGGAAGATTTGTGTGAAAAATATGATGAAATAATGGGGTATTTATAGAAAAAAAATAGTTAGGGGTGGTTATGGGGTGGTAGAGGGGTGAAATTGGCCGTTTTTGGCAGTTGGACAACGGCTAGGGGGTCAAAAGAGCCGTTGCCCAACGGCTAGAAACGGCTAGATCCAACAGAAATTTCCTTTTTTTTTTATTTTTTGGACCGGTCCGGTCCGGTCCGGTTCGGTCCGGCCGGTTCCGGTCCAATTTTATACCGGTTCATCCGGTTTTTTTTCGCGAGGCCGTTTCGAAATCGGGGTCGGGGCCCGTTAGGGACCAACGGTCCGGTCAAAACCGGACCGTTAGCCACCCTTAATTGGGAGCATGGGCGGACCTAGGTGTATTGAAGCTGCCCGTTGATATCCCTTCGTCCAAAAATTACACTGTCTATATAGGTAAAATATTATTTTTATATGGATATATACAAGTTTTGAGTCCCTTTAGCATCAAAAAAAATTCCAACCTAGCCGTGAAGGGATATCAAATTTATGATTGAGGTCTTTAGTTCAATTCTCATGCACAACAATTATATTTTTTGAGAACCCTTAGCAAAAATGCTGCGTCCACCACTGAATTTGGGAGGAAGGAAAAAAAATTTAAGAGAAAAAAAGAAACTACATATGGTATGGATTACCTGCATTTATGGTATTTGCTCAATTTGAAAAAATTTTACAACCTTGAAAAATTATCAGTTTTAAAAATCTTTTCAACTTGAACACTTCTTAGTTAACTATTTTGTTGACTCTTAGTGATTTTCAGGTATATATGATATTACGAACTAAAGTGACATATTTTGTTGTCCTTTTTTCGTTAAAATTAAAGGAGTTAGGTTTGGAAACCAAAAAAAGAAGGAAGCATGTATGTCAATTTCAGTCGTTTGTTTTCTTCAAATAAGAAGGAATATTTGGCGGGGGTCAAAAGATATGCTATAGAAACAAGAGTTATATTTCTGTTAATTTTCTAAAGTTAAAGAATTTAGACAAATTCTACTAGATAAGATTGAAGAATAAGCTTCTTCCTTGTTTTATTTCATAATGAAGGTCATTGTTATATACAATGCACCAAGGGGCAAAGCTGTAAATAAAAAATCTCCTATAACTAACTCTAACAAACTTTTATTCTCTCAGCTATCCTATCAATATTTACAGCTCACTCTATTTCTAGAAAGATCTAGAAGGCAAAATCTATTCTATGAAAAATCAAATTATACTATCAGCTATACAATGGATAAAACATAAGTAGTAGGCTTTCTTTGTTGAATTCTGCAGAACATGGAATCAAGTGGCCCAATAGCCCAACGTACCAGTGGCCCAGTCTAAAGTGACTTGAGCCGGCCCATTAACTAAGAACAGAAACATAAGCAGACGGTCAAACTCAAGTGAGAGTTCCAACGCGTGTGCCTTGTTCTTGTCGCCGAACTCTTCCTTTTCCCTTTGACTCATCAATAGCCTCGTCGATCTGTTTACTGTCAATATCCCCCCTCAAGTTGGAGGCCGGAGATCGGACTCCTAACTTGGACAAAAAACGACGATGAAGAGGGCCGGCCAAAGCTTTGGTAAAAAGATCGGCGATTTGGGAAGAGGATGGAACAAAAGAGAGGGAAATTAATCCATCCATCAATTTTTCACGAACGAAATGACAATCAAGTTCGATGTGTTTCGTTCGTTCGTGAAAAACGGGGTTACGTGCGATGTGAATGGCCGCTTGGTTATCACAGTGAAGCGGCACCGGCAAGGATGGAGAAGCAGAAAAATCAGCAAGAAGGCGAACAATCCAAGAGATTTCTACGACAAGGCGTCGCATGGAGCGGTATTCAGCCTCAGTGGAGGATAAGGAGACAATAGCCTGTTTTTTCGATTTCCAAGAGATCGGAGAACCACCAAGACTGATGAAATAACCACTAACTGAACGGCGCGTATCGGAGCAAGAAGCCCAATCGGCGTCGCAATATCCCAATATATGGAAAGAAGGAGTGGATGGAAGAAAAAGGCCCAAGCTTGGATCTTTACGAATATAACGTAGAGTATGAAAAGCAGCCTGAAGATGCCCAGAACGAGGCTGCTGCATATATTGGCTCAGAGTTTGAACGGCATAAGAGAGATCCGGCCGTGTGTGGGTGAGAAAATTCAATTTCCCCAAGAGACGCCGATAAGGAGTTGGATCAGACTGGAGAGAACCTGAATCAGCAGTAAGTTTGACAGTGGGATCCAAAGGGGTAGAAACAGGACGTGAGGAAAGATCGGGATAATCAGCAAGAAGATCAAGAGCAAATTTCCGTTGAGTGACCACAAGTCCTGCAGATTCAGGTAAAATTTCCATACCCAAAAAATAACTGGCAATACCCAGATCTTTGATCCTGAATTCAGAGTCAAGGAATGACTTTAGATCTCTAATTTCTGCAGTGTTGTTTCCTGTTAACAGGATATCATCGACGTACACGGCAATGATGGTGATGAAAGTCCCTTCACTCTTAAAAAAGAGTGAATAATCATTGAGGGAAGAGGAAAAACCACGAGTGCCCAGAGCTGAAGATAGACGAGCATACCATTGACGGGAGGCCTGTTTGAACCCGTAAAGAGACTTCCTCAAACGGCAAACACAGTTGGGAGAAGGAGGGGGAAGGCCTGGTGGAAATTTCATAAAGACCTCCTCACTCAAATCACCGTAGAGAAACGCATTATTCACGTCCAATTGATACAAGGACCAGCCCCGTTTAACAGCAACACTTAACAAACACCGAATGGTTGTCATCTTGACAACAGGTGAGTAAGTTTCTGTGTAGTCAATCCCTTCACGTTGCACATCACCTCGTATCACTAATCGAGCCTTAAGACGCTCCAAGAACCATCTGACTTCAATTTTACCTTATATACCCACTTGCAGGGTAAGGCTCTCTTTCCTGGAGGCAAGGGAACCACTTCCCAGGTGGAATTGGACTCCAAAGCCTGAAGTTCCTGGGTCATTGCAGACTGCCAGCCTGGATGAAGCATAGCTTGGTGATAGGAGGTAGGTTCTCTAATCTGCTATATGTGATGTAGAACCTGTTTGTTGGATTGTGAAAGAGCAGCATAGGCAAAAGAGTGAAGGGGTAACATGGGGGGATCAGGACTAATAACAGAGTAGGCTGTATCACAAATGTAATCTGATAAGTAAGAAGGAAAAGTCCTTACTCTGGTGCTCTTCCTCAGGCCCTGTGCTGGGGATGACAACCTGTTGGAAAGAAGAGGAGAAGTAGGTGGGATAGGGGAGGGAGTGTGCTGAGTGATAGGAGTAGATAGTGAGGGGGTAGAGTCCTGGGAAGAAGGTAAAGGAATGGGTTCATCAGGTGGGGGAAAGCTGACTGGAAACAGAGTATGCATTTGGGTAGAGTAGGCAAAAGGAAAAATAGACTCAAAGAATTTTAAATTTCTGGTGACAAAAATTCTGTTATTCTGGAGGTTTAATACAGTGTAACCCTTCTTCCCAAAAGGGTACCCTAGAAAAACACCAGGAATAGCCCTAGGAGAAAGTTTGTCCCTGTGTGTGTGTAAAGTAGAAGCAAACACTAGGCACCCAAATGGTTTGAGCAAACTGTAATCAGGAGAAGTGTGAAATAACACTTCATAAGGACATTTGAACTTCAGTACTCTGGAGGGATATCTGTTGATAAGATGGGTGGCAGTAAGAAGACAATCTCCCCAAAACTTCTTAGGGAGATGGGACTGATACAATAGGGCTCTACAGACCTCAAGTAAGTGTCTATGCTTGCGCTCAGCCACCCCATTCTGTTGTGGGGTGGCTATGCAAGTGGTCTGATGGATGACCCCAATAGAAGAGAAATAACTAGAAGCATCAGTCCCTGAACCTAATTCATATGCATTATCAGACCTGACAATCTTGACCTTCTTAGAAAACTGTCTTTCCACCATGGCCAAAAAATATTTAAGGGTAGGAAAAGCATTAGACTTAGTTGCTAACAGGTAAGTCCAAGTGGCCCTTGAAAAATCATCCACAATAGTTAAAAAGTATTTCTCCCCTTTGTAAGTAGGTGTCTTGTATGGTCCCCAAGTATCAACATGAATCAAATCAAAACAGGCCTTTGTGGTAATAGTGCTGGTAGGAAATGGCAACTTAGCTTGTCGTGCCATAGGACAAATGTCACAGGGAAAGTGGTCAGGTGGTGAATTACCATAAGAGATATTCTTTATGTGTTTCATTGCATCATATGGAAGATGTCCCAATCTATAATGCCAAAGTTTGCATGAATTGAACTTTTGAGGAATCTGATTCATAGGACTGAATGCTGAATTTTCATTAATTAAAACTGGACTTGTTACAGCATCATTAACAGAACAGGTAGGACTAGAAAACTGAACAGAAACATCTGCTACTAGACTTTTACAAGAAGAAAATAAAGATGCATTTAGGATAGGGAGTGGAGCTGGTTGAAGGAGTTGATTGGTGTCATCCTCATGCACATAGAGACCTGCTGAAGCATCACCAAAAATTAGATCCTTCTTCATTGAAAGGCCCTGTTGAAAACAACCAGACTTAGTGAATATCAAACTACAATTCAATTGATTACACAACTGGCTAACATGTTGCCATTTGCATTCTCATCACAGGATGTGGCAAAAGAACTTCCTTGCTGAACTGATTTGAACATTTGTATCAAATGTTCACATTGTTCCTTGGTAAAACCTTGTGAATTGACCATGTTATTAACAGTATTCCCTTCAGCTAGTTGTCCACTATTAGATACGTCTTCAATAACTGCATTTGCCTTTACATTATTGTTCCTGTTTTGCTTGTTTGGGAATTTATAGTGTTCTGGATATCCAACTAGCTTGTAGCAGTCCTCCTTTAGATGACCATGTTCTTTACAATAATTGCAGAACAGATTTGATCTTCTGCCCGATTGATTTGATCTCTGTGACTTACCCCTGTTGTTATTGTTGCCTTTTTGCATGTATCCCTGATTGGATCTTCTCTGGTCATTGGAGTTTCTCTGAGGACTCCATCCCTGTTGTGGTGAATTGAAGGCAACGTTGGAATGCAGTCATGGAGTTAAAGGCAGAAGAGCCTGCAGAAACATGATGCCCAGCCTGAACTTCACTTTGGCTCTCAGCATGTAGAACAATGCTGTAGGCTTGGCTTGTGGAAGGGAGGGGCTTCATCATCAATATATTCCCTCTTACACTAGAATATCCCTCATTAAGACCCATGAGGAATTGGATTAGCTGCTGGTCATCCTTAAGTTTCTGGTTGTGGGACTTAGCTCCACATTTGCATTCACGGTTACACACCATGTAGGTATTGAGTACCCTCAATTGATCCCAGATTTTCTTTAGTTTGTTAAAGTAAGAAGCAACATCACTTGTACCTTGATTAATGTTGTTTAACTCCCTTTGCAGCTGGAACAGCTTGGTCCCATCAGCTTGGCCATACCTTTCCTCAAGCTCCTTCCATAGGTCTGCTGCAGTTTGGGAGAAGATAACACTGTCTGCAATTTCTTTGTCCAAAGTATTAAGGAGCCAAGCAATGACCATGTCATTGCATCGCCTCCATTGGCTCAACATAGGAGAATCATCTGATGGCATTTCCCAGGTACCATCAATAAATCCCAACTTGTTCTTTGCTGATAATGCAATAAGAACACCCCTTTTCCAATTTGTATAACGAGTTCCATCAAAACTAATATTAATAAGATTCATTCCAGGTGAATCTGAAGTGCTAATGAAATAAGGATGATTTGGATCGATTATCTCGGATCCAGAATTCCCAGACGAAGATCCAGCTTGAAACAAAGTACCAGTTGACTGGACTGGTGTGACTGGTGCCATGAAGAAAAGCTGATATGAAGAATTTCAAGATTTCTGAAGGAAGAACTATTAATCTTACCCAGCATTTTAGCTCTGATACTATAAAGAATTTAGACAAATTCTACTAGATAAGATTGAAGAATAAGCTTCTTCCTTGTTTTATTTCATAATGAAGGTCATTATTATATACAATGCACCAAGGGGCAAAGCTGTAAATAAAAAATCTCCTATAACTAACTCTAACAAACTTTTATTCTCTCAGCTATCTTATCAATATTTACAGCTCACTCTATTTCTAGAAAGATCTAGAATGCAAAATCTATTCTATGAAAAATCAAACTATACTATCAGCTATACAATGGATAAAACATAAGTAGTAGGCTTTCTTTGTTGAATTCTGCAGAAAATGGAATCAAGTGGCCCAATAGCCCAACGTACCAGTGGCCCAGTCCAAAGTGACTTGAGCCGGCCCATTAACTAAGAACAGAAACATAAGCAGACGGTCAAACTCAAGTGAGAGTTCCAACGTGTGTGCCTTGTTCTTGTCGCCGAACTCTTCCTTTTCCCTTTGACTCATCAATAGCCTCGTCGATCTGTTTACTGTCAATATTTCTGTTAATTTTCTAAAGTTGGCTCTCTTGGTAAAGTAAAAGACGAATGAATTATGAAGTGTTAGGAAACAAATAAATTCCACAAATGAGAAGTAGGATTGATGGAGTAAACTAAAGAATTTAAGTCTCCTACTTGTATTGTTGTAGGTAATGGTGCCAGAATTCCTTCATAATTTACAAAATCAATGAAAGTTAAATTTTAACTATTAACTCGAATTTTTACTTGAACAAAAAATTATGATTTGTAGAATCAGTAGGAAAAGAAGATGAAATGAAATATTTTATGTGTGGTTTTAGGTTGTGGAAATGATAGATATTTATAATACCTATCTATGTATGTTGCATCAACAGACAAATCTTTTTAACAAAGGACACTCAATTAAAAACTAACAATCATCACTTTTAGATTAAAATACTAAAAGAATAGTTTTAATTATAAATGATGACTGATATTAATTAATTAATTTCGACTTATTCAAATTGAAGAGCGTCCTCAACTCAATTCCTTTCCACTCACTATTTAAAACAAACTGTATGGGCCTAAATCAGTTTAGGTGTACAAATCGAATTTGGATTCGGATACAAGCAATTCTTCGTATCAAAGTTGAAATAACACGTGAAAAAGATGTAAAAGCGAGAAAATAACTGTATTGCAATATACGAATGTGATTACAAATTTGGGCAGCGTTTCAGTACAAATTTCTGGATGCCTATAGTACAAAATGAGCTACTATTTATAGGCCTAAGAGCCTTGCCCACGTTCTCCACCATCAGCAAGTGCATTCCCCACGATCTGAGCGGCAACATGGAGAAGTTAGTGGGGCAAAGTAGTGGGCTGCAAAGCCGCTGGAACCGAGGTGGTAACCGAAGCCTTGTCCCAGAGCTTCGGTTGTCTGACCTTACTGTTCGGGTAGGAGGGCGTGTCACCAAAGCCCGAAGTCCGATTTGTCTTCGGTCATGCTGCTGGGGCTTGACTTCGGTGACTCAATCACGAGATTGATTACTTTACTTCGGAGCATCAGCTCGTTTTCCCTTCGGTCTAACATCTCGAGGTGTTGACTGAAGGCGACGATTTTCACCCAATACAGATAGTCCCCCCACTCCTCGGTGGACGCCGAGATCGCCGAGGGGTGGAATAATTTTTGGCGGGAAGTCGACGTGGCGAAACCCTATCCACGAATTTCAAAAGTCGCATATCTGTTGGGTTACCGTTCCGCATTACGTGGCGGCTTTTGATAGGTCTCCGAACGGTCACGCCGTCTTTTTGTTTTCTCCAACGTTTCAGTCATCATTAGCTTTTCCCAGTTGCACGTGTGCGATCACTATAAATACCTCACTTTCGTCCTTTTCCCCTTCACTTGACATTTTCGACCAGAAGTAAGAACTTTTGAAGAACCACTAGAACACTGTCTTCTGCTTCGTATCTTCCAATCTCAAACGTTTCTCCTTCTTATTCACCACCATGTCTGCAGCTATTTCTGCTACCAATTCCAGCCAGGGCTCAAGCGACTCCGGTGAGAGGGCAGAGCGCTTTGCTGCCATGGCTGTGAATGACGAAGCCATCGCCTCTGTTCCACCATTGCAGGTGGCTGAAGCGGGAGATGGTGGCGAGGCCACGTCTGCCGCTCCCACTCCTTTGAGACGTAAAATGAAGGCGGGTCGCGGCTCAACAGAGGCCAGTGAGTACGTGGACCTTGATGTGGGTGATGACGTTGAGGGAGACGACATCATTGGTGTTAAGGAGGCGGGTGGCTCGGTCGGAGGGGCTGAGGTGAGTGAAGTTAGCGGCTCAAAGGGGGAAACCGAAGTTGGCCCTTCGAAGAAGTCGAAGAGGAAAATCCCGCTCGAGGTTGAGATCGACCCTCGGTTGGTCATCCCTCGAGCTTTAACAATGACAAGGACCTGAAAGTTCACGCCCAATCTGATGCCCAAAAGGGGAAGAAAAGGAATATTCCCGTCCACGTCACCCCGAGCATCATAACCGAAGAGAGGATTGAGGCTGTTCGGGCTGATTGCCGTTGGGGCCCCGAGGTGGAGATAAGGATCCCGGCGCCTGGTTCTGCTGTGTCCACGCACGTCGAGGGATACTCTTCGGTTTTCACCTACCCCTTCACTATTGGGTTCAACTTGCCAGTACATCCTATCATCGATGTATTTTGCAGATCTTATAACCTCTGCCTAGCTCAACTGGGGCCCGGGGTTTGGAGTGTTGTCCAGGCCCTCGAGTATTTGAGCAATATAGCTGGGCTGCCTTTCTCCTTCCAGCACTTGATTTCTCTCTACTACCCCTACTTCCACAAGGCCGGGGTGGTAGCTCTTCTGCCTCGGGGCTCTTACGCAATTCTGAGTAAGAGTGAGGATCACGGGGACCGAGGCTGGAACGATCGATACGTGCTCATCCCCACGAGGCTGCTGTCCGCCGAGCCTGGCTTTCCCGAAGCATGGAATGCTCAGCGTAAGTATTTGCTTCTATCTTTCCTTCGGTTTTGGATTGTCACAATTGTTAACCCTTCCATCTTTGATTTGCAGCTGAGAAAGTCCCAGTTAACCCACCGAAGAACTTGCTCGGGTGGGTTACCGAAGTCATGCAAGTGAAAAAACGCCCCGAACGGCAGTGGATGGCGTTGGCCGCTTTGGAGGAGAACCGATGGGTGTGCAAGAGGCACGGTGGGTTGCTAAAGACTTCGGGTTGTTAGATTTGCCTTGAGCTGTTTGATTTTGACCTTTCTATTTTGCTCACACAGGTCTTCCCAGCAAAGCCATGAGAGAGGCCGACGAGGAGGAAGAAGCCGAGGCAGAAGTCGAAGGTGGAGAAGAAGAGAAGGGAAGCAAAAAGGCGAAGAAAAGGGAGAGGTTGGTGACGGATGTCACCGAGGGCGTTGCCAAGATGGCGGATCTGGCGAAGCGGCTGATCGAGGAAAAGAAAGCCAAAGGCTTATCTGGCCCGGGGACCTCACAAGGTGAAATTTTCTTGGGTCGGTTTTCTTGTGTTTCTACCGCCACCCACACTTATGTTAAACGAGTTGCTCCCCTTCCTTCCCCAGGTGCTAAAAGAAAGAGGGCAACTTCGAAGCGGGCGACCAAAGCGAAAGGTCCTCGGGTAGAAGAGGTTGTTTCTCCCGCTGCTGAGGCACTGATCATAAAGCGCCGGGGACTTGTTGACGTACCCAGCGATGAAGAGCTCCCCCCTTTGGTCCCCGAGGAAAGGCCAGATCTAGCCTCCGAACCCATCCCCGAAGCGAGACCCGTAGTTGGTGTGACGACCGAGGTCATAAATGTGGAGGAATCTGACCGAGAGGCTGCAAAGCGAAAAGGCAAGGCTAAGGTGGGTGAAGGCCTGATCAAAAGCACGGTTAAAGCTTCTCGAGCCTCGCCGAAGCCTACCAACATTGCAGCTCGGGCTTTGGAGATATATCCTGATGCGAACTTGCTAGACGCCACAAAAGAGGATATCATGTCCCTTGATAGCTTACTTAGCCCCGCCGAAGCTCATGCCCTTCGGAACCTCAACCCCATGAGTTTGATGGGTGTCTCCGCCGCTTCGGCTCTTCGGGTAAGTTTTAGTGTGTATTCCATGATTAATCTCACAATTTTGCTGGTTCTGATATTGTATTTCGAACGCAGAGTTTGGTCCTCGCCCTGCAAGCTGTTCACCTCGAGCGCGACCGGGCTAAGGAACTTCAAGCAGCTGCTGCCGCCTGGGACGATCAGAAGAAGGTTCTCAAGGGGCAAGTTGCCGAACTAGAGGCTCGATTCACAATTCTGAACAATGAGCTAGAACGCGCTAATGAAGCTTCGGCGAAAGCCGAGGCTGACCTTCGCGCGGCTGTGGAGTCCTCCGAAGCTCGTGTCCAAGCTGCGACAGATGAATTTACTGCTGAGCGCTCGAGGTTGAGCATTGAAAATGCCCGCCTTGAGGCCGAACTTTTCAGGGCCAAGACCGAGGTGCTTGAAGCGGGTGAGAGATATCGTAGCAAGCTTGGGGAATATAACGCCAAACTCATCGAGCTGCAAAGCCAAGTGGATGAGGTGCCAGCCCTTCGGGGCAAAGTATCCAAGCTCGAAGGTCGAGTCGCATACCTGAATGAGCGAGCCGAGGTTAGGGCAACAAGGGCAAAGTTTGAAGAAACATGGGCCGTTGTCAAAACCAGGCTTAGCGCACTCGAACAAGTTCAGGCCGGGCAGATCGTGCTTGAGGACGAAATCGTCAAGGCAAGGGAAGCTGCCGCCGAGGCTCAAAGGATAGTGGACGAACTCCCTTCGAGCGAAGGATCGGATAATGATGAGGGCGATAGCGCCGAGGAGGGCAGTGGAGACGCCGATGAGGCGTAGCTTTTGTATTTTGCAAATGCTTTGATATTTTCCTTTGTTTTTTGGCCTTCGTGCCTTTCTGGATATTGGCTTTCGGGCTTTTGTATTTATGCTTTAGACCTTCGGGTCATTTTTTGGATGTAAATAACCTCAGCCTTCGGGCTTTTAATGAAGATATTTGCATCTTTACTTCATGTGATGGCTTTTTACATATACCGAACACTTTGATGCAAACTTTAATTTTTGCTTGCAAGACTTAAACATAATTTGACCGATGCAAACTTAGGACGACGTCTCGCCCTCGAGTCGATGCATTGTGCGGCTTTTGAATGTAAGATTCACACAGATAAAATGAGTGTAACCGAAGCCATTTTATTGATATCAACGAGCCAAAAGTCGGCTATGTACATAAAACCAAGCCGAAACAGGCCTTGGGTGAAAAACGAATTTTCAAATAAAAACAAACTAACATCATGCCGCTACCGGGCCAATTTACAATGTACTAAATCTAATCCTCGGGCGTAAGTCCCCGGTTGTCGGATAGATAAGCTTCGGTTGGGAGGCTCGATGTCGACCTCGGTATCAACCCTTCTCACTCCCCCCCAGTGTTCGGTTGTGAATCTTGATGAAGATTCGAGCACTGGAGTCGGTTCGTTTCGCTTCCTGAAAAGGTCAAGCAAAAAGATGGAACGAGGAGTAAGTTAGCACATTTTCTATTAATGCCACGGGAGCGTTGTTCGGCTCGGGGCTGTTTAATTTAAGAAGAATTGAAAGATATTTACCTCGGCTAAAAGTAGTATCGCTTCAGATGGGAGATGTTCCAATTCAGGGGTTCGGATTCACCTTGAAGAGATTCGATTTGATAAGAGCCTTTTCCAACGATTGCTTTGACCCTATAGGGTCCTTCCCAATTTGCAACAAGCTTTCCCCCATTATCCTCCTTTGTTGATTGGTTCACAGTTTTCAACACATAATCTCCCACCTTGAAGTCTCTAAATTTAGCTTTCCTGTTGAGGTAAGCCTCGATCTGTCTTTTTTGGGCAACAAGCCGAATCAAAGCTAATTCCCTCTTCTCTTTGAGCAAGTCTAACTCAATGCGCATTGCTTCTTGGTTAGCGTCTTCGGCTGTGTGAGCGTACCGAAGACTTGGTTCGCTCACTTCTACGGGGATGAGAGAGTCCATGCCATAGGCTAGTGAGAAAGGGGTCTCACCGGTGCTGTTCTTCTCCGTTGTTCGCATGGCCCATAGCACCCCGGGCAACTCCTCGGGCCAAGGACCTTTCTTCTCATCGAGACGCTTCTTCAAATTTTCAATTATGATCATGTTCGAAGACTCAGCTTGGCCATTAGCACTTGGGTGATAGGGAGTCGAGGCTATTCTTTTGATCCCCCACTGTTTGAAAAAGTCAGTGATAGCCGCCCCCATGAATTGTTTGCCGTTGTCACAAGCGATTTCTTTTGGGACGCCGAACCTGTAGATGATGTTCTTTTTGATGAAATCGATCACTTGCTTTTGCTTTACCTCGGTGAGAGCTGCCGCTTCCACCCATTTTGTGAAGTAATCGGTTCACATTAAGATGAAACGAACACTACCTTTTCCCTTGGGTAATGGTCCAACAACGTCCATTCCCCATTTCATGAAGGGCCATGGTGATACCACCGAGTGTAGAGGCTCGGCCTGTTGATGGATCATTCGCCCATGGCGTTGGCATTTGTCGCACTTCTGCACGAAGGCCTTCACATCGGCACTGATTGTGGGCCAATAATACCCAGCTCTTAACAATTTACGTACCAATGACTTTCCCCCCGAGTGGTTGCCATACTCGCCTTCATGCACTTCGGCCATCACATATCTTGCCTCATCGGGACCCAAACATTTGGCCATCGGGCCGCAGTATAACCTCTTGTATAGATTACCCTCGATCATGTGATACGAGGCTGCTTGGGTCCTTAGCTTCTTTGCTTCTTTCTTATCTTGGGGGACAGTCCCCGAGTCGAAGTAGGAGATGAATTTACTTCGCCAATCCCATCGGTTATCCACCGAATTGACTTGCAACTTCATCTCTCTCATTTGCGCGGACAGCAGCCGAACCACCGAATCAGTCCCCGAGTGAGCTTCATCGATAGCCGAACCAAGATTCGCCAAAGCATCAGCCTCGGTATTTTCCTCCCGAGGCACTTGTTTAATTTGCCATTCCTGGAATTGGGCCAAGATCCTTTGCGCCCGATCCAAGTATAATTACATTCTGGGCTCCCGAGCCGTATACTCACCGAGGACCTGGTTCACCACCAACTGCGAATCACACCTCAGCTCGATTCTTTCAACGCCCATTTCCTTGGCCAGCTCCAAACCCGCTAAAGCCGCCTCGTATTCTGCCTCGTTGTTGGTTATTTTCTTGAACCGAACCGAGTGCCTGACCTTCTCCCCGGTGGGTGCTCTTAAGACTATGCCCAACCCCGAACCTTTGGAGTTTGTTGCCCCATCGGTGTAAAGTATCCATAGACCCGGGGTGGCTCCTTTAGCCATGGAGTTTTCCTTTTCAGCCTCGGGCAAAATTCCCATACTGAAGTCGGCCACGAAGTCTGCCAAGACTTGAGACTTAATAGCAGTCCGAGGTTGATAGGTGATGTCGTACTCGCTTAACTCTACCGCCCATTTTAATAGCCTCCCCGACAACTCCGGTTTGTGCAATATATTTCTTAAAGGGAAGGTTGAAACTACAGCTATTGGATGACATTGAAAATAAGGTCGTAGTTTCCTAGCAGTAACAAGTAAAGCAAGAGCTAGTTTCTCCAAGTGTGGATACCTGGTCTCAGTGTCGAGGAGTGTCTTGCTCACATAGTAGATGGGCTGTTGTTTGCCATCCTCTTCCCGAACCAGCACAGCGCTGACTGGCACCTCGGACACCGCCAAATAAACTAGCAATGTCTCACCTTCTTTTGGCTTGGCAAGCAACGGTGCGTTGGCCAAGTATTTCTTCAAATCTTTCAACGCTTGTTTACACTTCGGTGTCCATTCGAAGTGATTGTTTTTTCTCAAAACGGAGAAGAACTTGTGGCATCGCTCCGAGGACCTTGAGATAATCGACTCAAGGCGGCGACTCGGCCAGTCAAGCGTTGAACTTCCTTTAACCCGGTAAGCTCCTCGGGGATTTCTTCTATAGCTCTGATTTTGTCTGGATTGGCCTCGATGCCTCGCTCAGAGACAATGAAGCCCAAGAACTTGCCCGATCCGACGCCGAAGGCGCACTTCTCAGGGTTCAGCTTCATGTCATATTGCCTTAACACGGCAAAGGCTTCCCTTAGATGATTCAAATGGTCCTCCATTTGGATCGATTTGATGAGCATGTCGTCTATGTAGACCTCCATAGACTTTCCAATATATTCTTTAAACATGCGACATACCAGCCTTTGGTAGGTCGCCCCGGCGTTCTTCAACCCGAAGGGCATCACTTTCTAACAGAAAGTGCCTCGGTCGGTGATGAACGAGGTCTTTTCTTCGTCCTTCGGGTCCATGAGGATCTGATTATAGCCCGAATATGCATCCAAGAAGGTCAATAGTTTGTGTCCAGCCGTGGAGTCTATTAACCTGTCAATTTGTGGCAGGGGATAAGAATCTTTGGGGCAAGCTTTGTTCAAGTCAATGTAGTCTACACACATTCTCCACTTGCCATTCTTCTTCGGTACGACCACAACATTGGCTAGCCATTCGGGGTATTTCACCTCCCTAATGAAACCATTTTCCTGTAGCTTGGCGGTTTCATCCTCGATCGCCTTCTTTTTGACCCCGGCATGAGGCCTTTTCTTTTGTTTTACCGGGGTGTACTTTGGGTCCACATTCAGTTTGTGGGTCATGATCTCTGGGTCGATACCCGTCATGTCTGAATGGGCCCAAGCAAAACAGTCATGGCTGGACCTTAAAACTTCCATAATCGCCTCTTTCGACTCCGGGTCCAACTCCGAGCCGATGTGTACCTTTCTTTCTGGAAAATCTTTCAATAGAGTGAAAGAGTCCAGCTCTTCAACGGTGGAGTCCTCGGCTTTCTGCTTCCGAGGCTCTTGAACGTATGCCGGGATCTTTTCAATTTCACTTTGGAGGTTCGCCTCGCTCGACCCCGGCTGCGTTGGTTGCTATATTTTTGGCCCGCTCGGGACGACTCCGCTCTTCAGCGCGACTGAGTAGCACTCCCTCGCTACTCGTTGTTCCCCCTTGATTGATCGAACTCCCCAAGGCGTTGGGAATTTAATCACTTGGTGCAAGGTGGAGGGAACAGCTTCCATGGAGTGGATCCATGGTCTTCCGAGGATCACATTGTAGGCTAGATCCTCGGGCATGACTTGGAACAGTGTTTCTTTGGTGACCCCCTCGGCGAATGTCTTGAGTGTGATCTCACCCAACGTTTTCTCCGTGGAGTTGTTAAAGCCTGCTAACACTGTTGATTTAGGAATGATTTCCCCTTTCAGCCACATTTTCTTAACAGCCCCGTAGCTGATTATATTTACTGAGCTCCCGGGGTCGATCAAGACTCTCTTGATATCAGAGTCGTTGATTCTTAACATGATGACCAGAGCGTCGTGATGGGGGAACATCATCCCATCGCAGTCATCTTCATCAAAAACAATATCTTTACCCGAGCCTCCAATTCGGGTTCTCTTCTCTATGGTGATGGAGAGCTTGGCGAATTTCTTGGCCGCGGCGAAGTTCACGCCGTTCACCTCTGACACCCCGGTAATGACATTCACTACTCTCTCCGGGGGTGGAGCCCGAGGTGGTTGCCCATCACCCCGGTTTTTGGAGAAATTATCTTTTCCCTTGTCAGTGAGGAACTCGGCCAAGACTCCTTTCTTTAGTAGGTGGGCAACCTCGAGGCGCAAAGCTTTGCAGTCCTCGGTTCTGTGGCCATAATCTGCGTGGAACTCGCAACGCAGATTGTGGTCTCTTTTGTCCGCTGGGGTCCTCATATCTTTGGGAACCCTTACCCCGACTGTCCCCTTGACGACATCGACCAGCTCCGAGGTCGATATGTTGAAGTTGTAATCTTGGATCCGAGGGAGATCCTTTTTAGGGACCGAAGCGGAGCCCGAGGGATTTCTTTGGTTCACGTTGGGTTGAACCTTCCCCCGAGCCTTTGGCTTATATGAGAGGCTGGGTACGAATTGCCGAGGGTGTTTCCCAACCTCTGGCTAACATGCTGCCTCGTCGAAGTGTAAGGTTCATACCTCCCCTTCGAATTGCTTCGTGGCGGCTCGGCGCGATTTGAAGATTCACCTCGGTTATGTTGCTGATAACCTCGGTTCTTGAACTCGACTTCCTCCAATCTGATTTTGGAGTAAGTGCGTCTATGCAGATCCTCCCACGTCAGGACCTGATATTGTTGTAATTCTTTACGCAATTCAGCGGCAGCGCCAGAATTGCGACTATTGATACCCTTTTCAAATGCCATGATGGCCAAGGTATCATCCATCCGAGGCAATTCCATGCGTTCAGCGTGGAATCGCTCGAGAAATTCTTTAAGTGGCTCACCGGGCCGCTGCTTCACCTCACATATATCCTCCTTCCTTTGGAGGATCTTTTGCGCCCGGTGTGAGCCTTGACAAAGGCGCTGGACATTTCCTTAAACGAGGAGATCGACCCCGCTGGTAAGCACAGATACCACCGAAGAGCCCCTTTCTCTAACGATTGACCAAACTTCTTTAAGAACATCGACTCGAGCTGCGTAGCTGATAAGTCGTTGCTCTTCACCATCGCCATATATTCCCTTATGTGCTCTTTGGGATCGGTTTGTCCCATCATATTTCTTCAGGAATATGAGTTTGAAGCCCGGGGGAGTCGGGGCAGGGGCCGCTTCGGGCTTGTAGGGCTGCTCCCTGTATTGATCGATGTCGAGGTCGTCTTCCTCTTTCGTTATCCCAGGCACGCCTTCAAGGCGCTTTTCTATGCGCGCCTCGATGCGAGCTTCGATTTCTCTACTCATTCTTTCAACGTCTACCGAGGACGTTGTCTCCGCCACGGTGGGAACCGTCCCGAAATGTGGCGTGGAAGTTGGATTGTTCCCCGAGCCCCCAGACGTGGCTCCATTGTGAGGTCCCCCTGTTATCGCGCCCGGAGGAACGAAGAGCGAGATGCCTCCGCCAGGAGCCGAAGGCTGAGTGCTGTTCGGGGTAGCATTATTCCTCGCCTCTAACGAAGCGCGGAATTCGGCATTAATGCTCGCCTGCTCGTCCTGTTTACTTTGGAGAGCTCTTAGCGTAGTGACAACATACATTTGGAATTCCTCAGTTGTCATTGGGGCGATGGGCTGTTGGTTCAACGGAACGCCAACCCGATCGTTGTTATTACCACTGTTATCGTTATCAGCCATAACGTTGAATCGCAAATTTTTGACAAAAAACGAATGCGGAACTTTGGAACAAAGCGTTACTGCTTATATCCCCACAGACGGCACCAATTTGTATGGGCCTAAATCAGTTTAGGTGTACAAATCGAATTTGGATTCGGATACAAGCAATTCTTCGTATCAAAGTTGAAATAACACGTGAAAAAGATGTAAAAGCGAGAAAATAACTGTATTGCAATATACGAATGTAATTACAAATTTGGGCAGCGTTTCAGTACAAATTTCTGGATGCCTATAGTACAAAATGAGCTACTATTTATAGGCCTAAGAGCCTTGCCCACGTTCTCCACCATCAGCAAGTGCATTCCCCACGATCTGAGCGGCAACATGGAGAAGTTAGTGGGGCAAAGTAGTGGGCTGCAAAGCAGCTGGAACCGAGGTGGTAACCGAAGCCTTGTCCCAGGGCTTCGGTTGTCTGACCTTACTGTTCGGGTAGGAGGGCGTGTCACCAAAGCCCGAAGTCCGATTTGTCTTCGGTCATGCTGCTGGGGCTTGACTTCGGTGACTCAATCACGAGATCGATTACTTTACTTCGGAGCATCAGCTCGTTTTTCCTTCGGTCTAACATCTCGAGGTGTTGACCGAAGGCGACGATTTTCACCCAATACACAAACCAAACAAAAGTATAAATCTCCGTATAGTACTTGCACAAAGAGGCGTTTAGAAACCTTGTTTTGAACTAGTTGGTGTGTTTTAAGTAAAACTTTTTTGAGTAAAGGGAGAAAACACAAATAGTTGCAATTATATAGTGCTCCCTCTGTCTCACTTTGTTTGTCCTACTTGTAAATTTGGAAACAATTCAACTCTAAACTTATTTTTTGACTTATTTATAGTCACATAAATATTTATGGCTCATTTTAGACCACAAATTTCAAAATTTTTTAATTTTTTATTAAATTTTGTGCCAAGTCAAACTACGACAAAAAAAATGGTACGGGAGAGTATATCTATTTGACTATTCGGCCAAAGAGAAATGTGAGGAACTTGAGCATCTTTTTCTTTCTCTTGTTTGCTTTAGAACGATAGAGGTAGCGACAAAACACAAAAGATGGGCCATAAGAAATTGTATCTCTCATTAGCTACACTAAAACTTTTTACTCGTGTAGTTTTTCTTGGTGTTCTAAATTCCATATGTCAGAAGCTTAAAATGCTTTAGATTTTAAACAAGGAATTAAAAGTACGTATGGTCAAAATGCAGTAACGATTGCTGCTAAGATGAATGAGAGGACCCGTGATCACTTGGGTAGTTACTCAGTTACAGTTAAGCTGGTCAATTAGGTAGTACTAATTGTATATAAAATCTGAATATAGTAGTTATATAAATGTCAATATAGAAACACCTTACACCAAAAGGTAATCACTCATGGTACAAGTAAAAGGTAAGTCTCCATAAAAAAACCAAGACATATTATAAGTGTTATCGCTGGACTATCTATTAATCCTCATATTTTGTTACACGATACTCTTTGAGATAATCCAACTTTACTTTTTGGTAAACTTATGATTAAAGTTTTTTCTTGTTATAATTAGCAAATACATTTATACTCGTCTTCGTCATTAACAGAGGTCCAAGACAAAACGAAATGGACTTCACCTATTCAAATTCTTTTTGACAGAGAAAAATGGTCCAAATTTGCCCCTCAACTTTTACTATGGTTTAACATTATCCTAAAATTGGAAATTTAATAAGAACTACTTGTTACAAATAAGATTTATCAAAAGAGATAAATGTTGACTAATCTAGCTAATATTGAACTTGGTAAAATGAAATGATTGAATAATTGAAAAATGAGATTATTCAGGAATACACATTGAATGTCAAGGGCAAACACAATACGCTTTTCATGCAAAATAGGTAACGTTAAATCAAAAGTTATTTGAATATTAGGGGGCACATTTGACCTTCACCCTTGTGTAATTGTGTTTATTAAGATAGGAAAAATGTTACTCATCCATTTCAAACTTTCAATTTATGTGTTTTACTCTATTTTAGGAAGGATGTCATTTTTATATATTTAGTATGTTTGTTCACTTCAATATTTCTTAATGACACTTCCCTATACGATGTTGTCATGTTTAAAACAATAAGATTTAAAGACATATTTTTCATATGAATACGTAATTATTTTTCTTCACAAGCATTTGAAGTATTTTTCCATACTTCTAATTTCACTAAATATTTAGACATGATTTTTAATTGGTAACTTTCAAACATATGTCAAGACATTATTCATCTCCTTTTCCTTTTGGATCATCCGATGTTACCGCCAAATTGTCAACTGACTCTTAACTACCAAACTGTACTTTACAAAACATTGAAAACAGTTACCGCCAATTTCGCTCTTTTCTTTTCTCTTCCAAAACTTTCCCTTTTCTCTTCTATTTCCATTTCCGTATATCTTCGTGTACACAATTTGACCTCTTAATGCTGAAATTGGTTTTGTATAGAAGGTATTTTTTTTTAATGCATTTTGTTTATTATAATTTGCAAGAAAATCATTCTGAATTCATAGTATTTGGCCACCTTTATTTTATGGGATATTCCATATTGTTAGCTAGTGGTCATATGTTACATTGAAGATATTAAGGTTAAAGATATCAGAGAAGATTGTTATTAACATTAGATTGTGAAAAAAGATTAGAATTGTCCTTTTGCGCTAAATAATACACATTTCCTTTCAATGTTGTCTTATTCCATCTAAAGATTGTATAATTAGTTCAACAATCTGCTTTGTAATTAATTTGTTTCCTCCTTACATGGTAGGATATATAGTATTTCTCATTCTATGCAGTACTAGTTTAATTTCTCACGACGTGCACGTGTATGCCAAGTCATGTAAGACATGATTTTGTTAACAAAGATATGAGTACAAATAATTGTACATGCAAGAATAACGTACAAGTTTCCGTGGATGAGTATCGTATGGTGACTTGGTACCATTACTTGTTTCAATAAATGTATTGATCTCTTTCATCCTACTCATTTGACAGATCTCCATATTTGAGCTAAGGAACATGTTGGAGGTATGGGATGGCTGTTTTAGGTTGCTAAATGGATTGAAATCAAATGTGTGTCGATGTACATATCGTTTTATTACAAAGGTTGTAATTTTGTAGTGTATAGGTAGGAGTGTTAATTTGCTAAAGGAGATGAGGAAGTTCTTGCGTCCTATAATTGTTGTTTTATTTTTCAGAATTGGTTGGAGGAAACTCTTTTTCATAGGCACTATTTTAACAGTGTTTAGGGTCTTTTTTCAAATTTCTAGACTGCCTAATCCTTTGACTGAATGGGTTGTATCTCCACCTATGGAAGTTTCATCTTATCAACACTTAAATCATGGAAAGAGTTCGAGGGAACTTTCAGTGACATTAGATAAGCAGTTGAAAAAGAGCCAGCATTTGCCCACAGTAGTTGTTTCACTCAACTCTACACCTAAGCTGAACCGATCAATGCGAGTTATGGAAAGACGAGAAAGGCTTCAGAGGCGTAGGAGACATAAGAAGCATGCGCGGCAAGTAGAAAAGATTGTGTATCCACCACCTCCACCTGCTGTACCTGATCACTTGCAGGTAAGCGTAACATTGTGCTTGTATTCCTCGAGAACGATTAGTAACTTCATTTTTCTTTCTTGCTATCTTGTTTTACTCTATTATAGTTATCTTTGATCTCCAGAGATTTATAGCATCTTTAACACCAGATGAGGCACTGGCATATGCTAAAAGCGAGATTGATAAAGCCTCTCTGGTCACAGATGATCCAGACTTGTATGCTCCTCTATTCAGAAATATTTCCATTTTTAAGAGGTACGATTGGTTATAGTTGCTTAAAATAACTCTTTGTCTAATACAATGTTACTCATGGTTTGTGTTCTGCTTTTGTTATGGAATGTGATACTACACTTTTCCGTTCATGAAACTAAGATTAAGTTAATATCAATGTACTTTCCCTTATTGCAAGGTGTAGTGTTCAAGTAGTTATTGAGTGGAGAGTGATGAAGAGTCCTATGAGAAACTAACATATTGGAGGATGTTAAAAGTAGATAATAGATTGCAACTTATAAGTAAATGATTTAATACTAAATCATTCATATTAGAAAAATATGTGATTACCTGTTAAAGTATTATTTTACCACGAAATAAATCAAATACTTGTCTAATTAGAGAACATTGATTAAATTAGGTGAATAAAATCATAAGCAAAAGGCTATATTATGTGTATCATCTGTAGGATATAACATACATGTGAAGGCAAATGTCTTTCAGAGGAAAGTTGAGTTCGAAATTCATGCCTTCTATATGGAGTTCTCCTCTTCAATGTGTTTGGTTCTGTGAAATACGCTCTCTATGCTGAGTTCCCAGGAGGAAGTGTCAAAATGTGGTGTGCAGGGTGATGTGGTGATGTTTCTGTGCTTTACACCTGCTGGAAAATCGATACAATAAATATATCACAAATAGTACCCTGAGGATGCATAGAAGCACATCTTTGAGGGTGACAGAGAAAGATAACACTTGAAGTATTGGCAAAGTTCAAAGTTCTTACATATAGGGGATGAGCAATCCATCTGCTATGGATTTTATTAAATTTATGTTTTGCTTCGTCTTCTACATGTTTGCCTGTGGTGCAAACAAATCTCAAATGTTTTTTCTCATCAACCAATTTTCTCATAAAACTTTTATACTACTGTGCATATCTTTGGCATCTTGTCCATAATTATTCTTTTTGATCAGACAAAACTTTTGGTTGACATTCCAGGAGCTACGAGCTGATGGAACTTCTACTCAAAGTATACATTTACAAAGAAGGAGAGAGTCCTATTTTCCACGAACCTGATCTTATGGGAATTTATTCATCCGAGGGATGGTTCATGAAATTGATGGAGGAAAATCGCTACTTTGTCGCTAGGGACCCTGAAAAGGCTCACCTATTCTATCTGCCATATAGTGCACGTCAGTTGCAGCGGGCTCTTTATGTGCCTAACTCACATAATCTTAGGCCATTGTCAATATTCCTGCGTGACTATGTGAACATGCTAGCTGCAAAGTATCCCTTCTGGAACCGCACACATGGAACAGATCACTTTCTAGTTGCTTGCCATGATTGGGTATGCGTCAAGTTCTTTTATAAATATAGTCTTGGCTGAATTACCTCAAGTTGTTTCACGAGCATACTTCTATATGAGCTCCATAATCTATTCTTTAACAACAATGTGCATTAACAATTCTTACAGGGACCTTACATTTTAAAGGAGCATGAGGAGCTAATTAGAAATACTATAAAAGCTCTCTGCAATGCAGATGTATCTGAGGGAATATTTAAAGCAGGGAAGGATGTTTCCCTTCCGGAGACCGCCATAAGGAATGTAGCCAAGCCTCTTAGAAATGTTGGTGGAAAAAGAGTGTCACAACGACCAATTCTTGCCTTTTTTGCTGGAAATATGCATGGACCAGTGCGTCCTAAACTTCTCAAGTACTGGAGTGACAGAGACGACGACATGAGGATTTACGGGCCTCTACCCAACAGAGTCTCAAGAATTATGTCTTATCCTGATCATATGAAATCAAGCAAGTATTGCCTTTGTCCAATGGGTTTTGAAGTGAACAGTCCAAGGATCGTTGAAGCTATATACTATGAGTGTGTACCAGTGATCATTGCTGATAATTTGGCCCTCCCATTCGATGAAGTGTTTGATTGGAGTGCTTTTTCTCTGATTGTTGCTGAAAAAGATATTCCAAAACTGAAGGAGATTTTGTTAAGTATTCCTCTTAGACGTTATTTGGTCATGCAAACTAATGTCAAAAGGCTGCAGAAGCATTTTCATTGGAACTCAGTACCTACTAGATATGATCTATTCCATATGATTTTGCATTCCCTTTGGCTTAGCAGGCTCAAGCAGGTTGAAGTATCACAGGTATCATAATCCCTCTTGAGTTCTGATTAATTTCAACTCACCGGCCTATTAGATTTAGATATGATCAGCAAATGACTCATATCTCTACAAGTTCAAGGGTTCTGTTTGATGGTCATAGGCCAAGATTTCGGCAACCGTCGATGATTAATTCATTTCACTTGCACACTCTTGAAATGATATGAGGTATTAAAAGCTACTTCAACTTCACTAGCAAGAATAAAAATTAGTGTATAGTGAACGATAAACCAATTCCTTTCTCATGGCAGAGGTTAGAGAAAACAAGTTTTGCTTGCAGAACATTAACCCAGATTATGATTCTTGGACTTGGATTATCATTTTCCAGAAGATGCTCCAAGAAATGGGCTGGGATTACATTCTCATACAATTCATGAGTTATCTTCTATAAAAAAGAGGAGTTTACATTGCTGAACATTGCTCTGAGACATGAAGTGGCAGTTCAAAGATATGCAGTTGATATTTCTATGAAATACAGTATATCACTGTAAGATATTAATCCAGTTGGCCGTTGTTAAATAGAACTTAGAATATTTAGGTATACTAGGGGAAGATTTCCCATTTACTTTTCTGTTGTGTATATATTTGTACAGAGTATATTCTACCAGTAGTTGCAAGAAGAAATGTGATTACAACATTTCAGCCTCTATATTTGAGTTTTTGTGCACTAGCTTAACACAGCATTCTTATCCATCGAAGGGCAAAAACAGATACTACAACCTCATTTTTACGCTATTAATAATGAAGATTGCTCCGCTGTCGTATCTTCTTACATGTTATAAACTCTCAATTGACATGACATACATTGGTTTCTCTGTTTATCAGTTTGATGTGGATTGGCGGTTTTCTTTGTACACCCCTAGGCCAATAACAATATATAATTAAGTCGAAGGATTGAAGGCTGCAATAAACAAGGTTGTTACAGAAATTCGCCATGCTGCACAAGAAAGCACTTTTACAAACAAAACAAAACAAAACCAAACCAAACCTTGCAACAGCGATTTTTCCTTCTTTTTGCAATCTCTATATCTGTTTCTTTGTGTTTTACTTTTTTCGTACACTCCTAATCTATCTTTTGAGTCTTCATACTGTTATATTGCGTGATCTCCCATCTACACATTGCACGACTCTGCAACAGCTCTCTTAAGTAGACTGCAAGCAGCAATCATAAGCAACATTACTACTACCTTCTTTGATGCTAAGACTCTGAGATTCACCCTGAAGCCATGCTTTTTCATGAACCTCACACCAGTTCCGCTTAACATGAGAAGCCAGGAAATGAAGGCACACAACACTACTTTAATCGTGTCCTTGGGTCCACACACACTTCTTGCATCACCGGACAAATCAACATATGACCAAGAAGGCCCATCTTGGCTACTGCTCTCAACGTGGCTCAACCCAAGACTCTCATTCAACCAGGCTGACAGCTTTACAAGCAGCTTTGCCAGCCATGCAATTTCATCGTCTGAGATGGGCCGCTTCATCCAATCACCCTTGTATTTAATGTCGGCCATTGTTCTGCTGCCAAAACTTCTGGGTGTGAAGATTTCATCCCGCAAATGCTCACATTGTACAGTCTCTGGCAATTTCGTGGACTTCAAAATAGGGCCACCAAATAACTGTCCTAGCTCGGATTTCAGACTGTCCAAACACTGGAGATTTTGAGTAAGATTTTCCCCGCCAATTGATTGCAGTTCAGATTCTGCTCGTAATACAAACAGCTGACAAACAGGTTGGCCTGAGTCAGTAACACATAAACACAGGTGCAACCTTCAAGGAACAGATAACATGTAAATGCTAATAATTGATCACCTGAAGCAACTTTTGTCCACCATCTTCACCATCACCAAAGAGTCGTAAATCTTTGTTCCAGTTCTCGTGCAAAAAAGATCCATCAGCATCACTCTCAGATAGGCCATCCTCCCAGTCCTGACACAATGGGAAATTTGGAATAAGAGAATGATACATTGCAAAGAAGTAGAAAGTGCTTACGCCCACAACATAAGTTCACGACTAATTGGACCTGGCATGGATAAGCATAATAGTATGCCCTACAGGAAAGGCCATAAGATGATAGGGAAATGTTCCTAAAAGTTTCTGGAAAATCTGATGAGCCCTGGGCATGATGAAGCTCATTAGACAAACTTGGAGTTTATGCAACAAAGCCCTTGATCTTCTTCCTAGAACACTTGCAATCAGAGACGGTTTCAAGACAATGACAGGTTTCCGAAAATGCAATATGCATAATTACAAGCCATATGAAAATTAGCACCACTTTGTTTCTCCAAAATGGCCCAGAAATGACGGTTGGAACGTGCAAGTCGACATCGGGATTAAATAATAAATACAAAACATGACAACATTAAAGCTATGCATTTCTTTTGTCCATCTGTCATTCTTTACTATAGAGTAACTACAGACATCTTCATGTATTGTACTGTGCCCACTATTACTATTGATGGGGTCATCATTTTTCAATATTACTATCAGTTGAGAGTACATTTAGTGTAATATCTCTAAGAGGAAGGATAAACGTGAAGTAGGGCATTTACTCACGACATAAGGAAGCACTTGGAAAAAGAAAACAAAGAATACCTTTAATTGTTCGCGAATGGCAGGAATATATCTATACAAAGCATTAAGCACTGATTTAGTTGATCCAGTTGGTTTCGAATGAAATATAGTGTCCACATTTTTTATGAGGTCCATCAGTTCCGCAGATGAGGTTAATACTTTTATCACCTGCACAACAAAGCACAGTTTAGAAGGGATAAGGAGGACTAGAGCAAAATAAAAGCATGGTGGAACACCAAATTAATCTAATAGTCAATCCGGGAAAGATCCAACAGAACATTGAGGTGATATGACATATGCTCTGAGAATCATATTATTAAACTTGGCTCAAATTAATTGGATCTATAGCACCTGGTGTTCCACTCTGTTAGCAATTTCTTTCTAATATCAGCAGAATTGACAACACAAGGCTCCGATGTCATTACATTTTACCATTCAACAGCGTTCAAGTGTATCAGGATTCATGGTTCTAGCACTCTAACATCTTGCAAATTCTTACCTCAAACTCTTCAAATTACTCTTTGCCAAACATTTTTTCCTACGCACACGGCAGACATCTATGCATATTTCTTTCATTTGAAATCCAGTTAATCATCCATCTCAGTGGCAGGGAACATTTATCATTTTCAGTTATGAAAGGTAGCTGGATATGGAGTTGTGGATCTCAGATATCTATGACCAAAATTGGAATATTGCGCAAAGCCGCTTCTTTAAAAATCAAAATGAGGTTGAATCGATATCCCCAACTATCACCAAAATGAAAAATCCATTTTACTTTTTGAAACCGAAACCACCTGATTCCACCTGATTCATGTTATGTAGAGCAGTTTTCATTTAGTTTGTTCAAAGATAAAAAAGTCATATCAAGGCTATGAATGACCAAACATGTTGCACATAACTGGTGGCATGTGTCATGCATTCAGTCATTCATTATTGCAAGCAACACCCAAATGTTATGTACTTGAAGGACGTGCATTCAGTCACTCATTATTGCAAGCAATACCCCAATAACATGTACACGAAGCTATGGTGTATAGTAAGTAGTAACCACCAAAGGAAAGATGTGAAAATCGTACAGACCTTTGAAACCATCTGGACTATTACTTCTGGATCTGTGTGAAGAAACTTGTGGGCAAAACCAATAAAATGCATGACCAAGGAGCTGTAGTATAAGTAGTTAGCCAATACAAAACTTTGCCAACAAGAGGAATATCCATGTGGCATTGACTGGGTGACCTCCTTTAATGCACTTTTATTAGACATTCCCAATTTTGCATCAAGTTCCGCAAATTCTTCCATACAAATGGTCCAGGGCTCCAAGTAACTAACCCACAAGGTGAAGACCTGTGATGCATTTTTGATCGAAGCTTCCACTGGGCAATACAGAAATGTCCTCAATATAAATCTGTACAATGGCCTCTGAATCCATGAGTTCCAAGAGTTACCAGAATCCACAACAGAAGCAGCATTTCTTGATTGAACAATGTTAATTGTACCTGCGACTTTCCACCTAGGACTTTCAGTGTAATCAACCTGGTCAGTTCCATCAGTTGGTACAACTGAACTCAGATTTAGATACTTGACAAGCACATTTACTACTTCACCCAATCCTGAAGTAGGAGGAGTCTCGCTCAGTACTGACCGGAAAGGGAACGACAGTCCAAATGATTTGCACAAATTTACTGGCAGTGGTGAAAAGTCATTATCAACTAACCAAAAATGTATGAGTGTATTGACCAGAAACTCTGCTTTTTCAACAACTGGAGTATCATAAGCAAAAGTGTACTGCAGCAATGAGCTCCTATAAGGTTGATGTGCCTTTACATCTTCTACAGGCACATAGGAACGGAGGTATGCATACAAGAGATGCATATACAAATTACCCTCATTTTTCTGCTCATTCACACGTTTGGTGCTAGACAAACCCGGTATCGAATATGCCCAATTCTCCAATCTAAACCTTGTGCTTCTCCTAACTCTCACAGTTTGAGGGCCCTCACTGTTACCTCGACAAACAGGGTAATATGCAAACCAAAACATGTAATATTCAAACACATTCAACTGAACCTGAAATGAAGAACCCTTAATTGTGTCCTCCTTCAACCTATTCTTGAACAACGGGCACAAGTCAGATAATACCCGTGAATCTCTATCGTTCTGAAGCATATACCGAACCCATTCAGGTAACCTTTCAACAGGAAATACATATTTAACTAGAGATAACCCATCCACGGCTGCAATAGAGGACATCAACACCCCATTGGGAGATAATAAGCTGAAAATTTTACCTGTAGACCACAACATTTTATAAGCAAAAAATAAAAATAATTAATAACATTCCATTAGGTAAAGAGATTGCAAGAAATTTCTAAAACCAGCGGAGGATTATAGATTCACTGTTGAAATGAGTTATTTACCATTTCCACCAGACTAATAAAAAATGCAGCAAAAACAAATTTTATTAGCTTAATTTCAATCTGCAGACCAGAATATTTGCAATGAAAAAAAAATTAAAAAATTGCAAAACGAAATGTAGATGTTATAGGTCACCTAAGTAGTAGTCTCAAAAATAAGGCAAGTTACCTCCTACAACAGGTAAAGCTAAGTTGCTAGTATGTAAAAACTATTTACACTGATGGTGTATATAACTTAAACTCGAAGCGAAGATAATATAATGAGATGAGAAATGAAACCTGAGATTCTACAATATTTTTTAGACTATCAGGTCACCTAAAAGTCCCGAAAATAAGGTATGTTACGTGCTACAACAGGTAAAGCTAACTTGCTAGTGTAAAAACTATTTACACCGACAATGTTTATAAATTAAACTCGAAGCAAAGATAGTACAATGAGCTGAGAAATGAAACTTGAGATTTAGATTATATAAACCGTCACTGCTACAAACCTTTTTTACATTATCGGGTCACCTAAGTAGTAGTCTCGAAAATAAGACACATTACCTGCTACAACAGAGAAAGCTAACTTGACAGTGTAAACTACTGTCAAAATTATTTACACTGTCAGTGTATATAACTTAAACTCGAAGCGAAGATAATATAATGAGCAGAGAAATGAAACCTGAGATTCTACAATATCTTTTACACTATCAGGTCACCTAAGTAGTAGTCTCGAAAATAAGGCATGTTACCCGCTACAATAGTTAGAGCTAACTTAGACAGATTAAGACACTATCAAAATTATTTATACTGACAATGTATATAACTTAAACTCGACGTGAGCTGAGATATGAAACCTGAGATTTAAGTTATATACACCGTCACTGCTACAAACTTTTTACACTATCAGGTCACCTAAGTAGTCAGGAGTAGTCTCGAAATAATGGCATGTTACCTGCTACAACAAGTAAAACTATTTACACTGACAGTGTATATAACTTAAACTCGAAGTGAAAGATAATATAATGAGCTGAGAAATGAAACCTGAGATTCTACAATTTTTTTACACTATCAGGTCACCTAAGTAGTAGTCTCGAAAAATAAGGCACTTTATCTACTACAATAGTCACAGGCCTTAACTTGCTAGTGTAAAAACTATTTATACTAACGGTGTATATAACTTAAACTCGAAGCGAGCCGAGAAATGAAACCTGAGAGCTGAGAATCGTTAGATAAAGCGGCGATATTGAGCCAACCAGAAGCTACCGAAGCCGAAGAAGAGGATTCATCGAAGCCGAAGATTTTACAAATTAGGGTTGGAAAAGTGATGGAGAAGAACCACCGGGACTGGTCCGGTGTATGTTTGTTTAAAAACGATTCCACGCCGTCGCACGCGGCGAGGATCTGCGGCGGAGATACGGCGGCGAGTACGGTGGCGGCGAGGTCGGAGGATTTTGACTGTGTGTCCGTTGCGTATCCTCGAGAAATCATTTTCGCGTGATACAACAGGGGGGTAGGGGGTGGGGGTTTAGGGGTTTTTAAAGAGTGTGAAAATGGCGCCTTTAAATAGGGAGAAGAGTGAAGTGAAGACGCAGGGATTTTTGGGTGTTTTCTAGAAACCCCCTATGTGTGGGGGTTTCTACGTGGCATTTTATTGTTATTTCCAAATTTTGGGTCCCGTTATAGGTTTGAAAACTTTTTTGAAATTTAAGCAAGAGTAATCCTATTTTTTTTTATATAGAGTTTCTTAAGTTTGAAAAAGTGGTTTGAAATCAATTTTCAAATTTTAGAAGTTTCACTTACAAATTTCATTTTTTTCAAGTAATATGCATGTTGAAATATAAATTAAATTTTCAAATATCATTTTTCAATTTGATTTTTGAAGTTTTTATTTTTTCAACTTAACCAGTTTTATGTCCTAACAGTAGTCAAATTTTGACAAATCTATCAAAAGTTGTACCGAAAATGCTCATTTATTCCCAAATTTTCATAAATCATCTTGACTCGCTTGTATGTTTTAATTAGTGTCCAAAATTTTAAGATTTGTCAAAGTTTATATGCAAATGAATTTTGGACCATTTACATAACTATACGGTGTTTGTAGTTACTTTACACAAAAATAAAAATACTATACCATTTTTCAAAATTTATCAATTTTTTTAAAAAAGATAACATATATACATAAAAGGCAAAAGAAAAAACCCTAGATCCCCCATTCCTTTCTACCTCCGGGCCACCCAACTGTTGTTGCAATCATCCCCGCCTTTTGTCACCTCTGCCCATCACCATCGGCATCCGGTCACCAATTACCAGTAATTTATATATATATATATATATATATATATATATATATATACACACACACACACAATTGATGTATGTCATTGTATAACAAAAAATTTCACTGCATGCCCTCTATAAAGAGTGGTTTTACAAAATTGCTCGCGCTAAGAAATATTTTAGCAAAATGTCCTTATTTAATCCGGAGCTAAGACTTCAAGTCAAAAATTTTGTAAGTCTTGGCAATTGGATATACTTCAAGGGCAAGTGTTGTTTTGCCAATACTTCAAGTTATATGGCGAGAATGCAGGAAAAACTGGAAGGGGCAAGTCTTGGCAATTCCCAAAACTTACGACGAAGTGCGGCAGGTGTTGCCTTTTACCAACACTTGATGAACATCAAGTGTTGGCAAATCGAGCAGGGGTCAATGGCAAGTATTATCTTTTTGCCCAGACTTACGGCCAAGTGCGACAAGTATTGCCTATTGCCAATACTTGAAGGGATAAGTGTTGAAAAGCGGAAAAATACAAAGGCAGGTCTTGGCCCCAGATTTTTTTCATTAAATCTTAATGGGGTATTTTTGCAAACCATCTGTTAGTGCGGGCAAAAAGGCAAACTGTTGCTTCCCGTGTCATATTTTTGCAACACAACCATTGTATAACACATATATATTTATTATATGTATAGTGTATGTCCAAATATATACAATAGAAACATAGTGGAGATATAATCCTCTCACATTCAAACCACCACGAAAAGCACCACCCCACCATCATAACCATCATAAAAAAAAAAAGGGAGGATTATCAAAAATAGGCAGCCCACTACCCAAAATTACAAACAGGAGACCATATTTTTTTTTCATGCATAGCACCCATCCCTAAAATTACAAATTTTAGCACTCCTTCATAAAAAACACCCTAACTACCAAATTTTCCCCTCCCCAGCCACTAAGCCACCGACAAACACCTTCCCCCACCAGTGGTGTCATTACTTTTTTGTATTTTACTGAATTTATGTTGTTTATTGCGTCTAAATCATCGCTTTGGACAAGTTTATACATACAAATCTCCCTCTAAAAATTAAATTATACATGAATATACATATATAAATACGTAGCAATGAGAGAAATATAAAAATATACACAAAAAAAGTAAAAAATCATATAAACATCCTTAATATACAGATTTATTCACTCGCATATACACACTTATACAAATTTATACAATTTTATACACGTGTATAAATTTGTATAAACTTGTATAAACTTGCGGCAGACTGCTATTTCGGGAAAAGGGTGACAGCTCGGGTAAGATTCGGAAATATGGGTCATTTTTGATAATTTCCGTCTTTTGCTTGTCTTTTAGTGTAATTGTCCCAAAAAAAAAATATAAGATTGAGAAGAATTATAGACATATATATACAAGCGAAAACAAGAGATACAAAACCAATATAATTAATAAACAAGACATACAATTCATATCCAACTTCAGATACAACTGATATATTGTTGACATACAATGTGAAAAATTTCAAATCTCCAATCCGGAGCAAATTTGAAACGCCATATCTGATATAAAATGTTGTTGGAGAACAAACAAAGATGAGTAGATAGAGGTTGGTTAACGAATGAGGAAAATGAGAGGAAAAAAGTAGACCACTGGCAAAAGAAGATGAGTGTATGAGCCTAAATCAGTTTAGGAGTACAAATCGAATTTGGATTCGAATATAAGCAATTCTTCGTATCAAAGTTGAATAAACACACGAAAAAGACGTAAATGCGGAAAAATAACTGTATTTCAATATCTGATTGTGAGTACAAATTTTGGCAGAGTTTCAGTATAAATTTCTGGATCCCTATGATACAAAATGATCTACTATTTATAGGCCTAAGAGCCTTGCCCACGTTCTCCACCATCAGCTAGTGCCCTGTCCCACGATCTTGACATTAAATGGAGAAGTTAGTGGGGTAAAGTAGTGGGCTGCAGAGCCGCAAGAACCGGAGAGATTTACCGAGGCGCGAATAAATGACCTCGGTGGTAACACCCCGCTGTTTGACCGAGGTGGCTGCTACCGAAGCTCAGCTTACGGCTCGCCTTCTGTAGCGACCTCGGTGCCATGGCCTCGGCGGTTTGTTCAATCGCTTCGGCGCTTGTCTCGTTGGTACGTGTTCGGTCGTTAAGATTTGCATGACCGAGGCGAATCATCGCGGGTCGATTTTACCCAATACAGATAGTCCCCTCACTCATCGGTCACCTACCGAGATAACCGAGGGAGTGAAGTTTAGCGGGAAAGTGACGTGGCTTGATCTTATCCAAGTATTTCAAAACTTGTCAACGGTTCGCGTCTCATCAGGTCACTTCTCTTGGACACGTGGCGTCCATCCGCTGGTTGCCCGAACGGTCACGCCGTAAATTTGGTCTTCCCAACGTTACAATGATGATGATGATGATGTCATACCACTTGACTTTTCCATACCTATAAATATGTGCTTACCAAACCTTCCTTCTCACTTTCATCTTTGAACGATCAACAGTGCAAAAAAGCAAGAACAACTTTCATACTTCCTTCAATCTCAAATTTCAAGAAAAATTCAACTTTAAAATTGCCACCATGTCTACCACTGTGTCTAGGCAAGATTCAAGCGATTCAGGTGAAAGGGTGCGAGCTCTGCCCTTGGCTATGGCCACTGCTAGTGGCGATGTTGCTGCCGCCGCGCCGACGGTCCTAACGGCGGCGGCAGAGGGTGGAGAAGTGTTTTCCGGTGTTGGGGGCCTCAAGCGCCGTAAGGCTAGGGCCATGCGCAACTTGGCAGCGGAGGAGGGGGAGGAAGCTGACGTCAGGGAGGATGACGCCATGCTTGATGACGTCTTGATTGGAAGTTTCAGTGGCGTCATCCTCAGAGGTGATGACGATGGAGGTGATGGTGAGGGCGACGACGCCGAGGGTGATGACGCCGTGGACGAGACCGAGGGCGGGTAACGTCGCCGAGGGGGGATCTTCGGGACCGACGATTCCCCTCGAACAAGAGCTCGAGCCCCATCAAATAATCCCCTCCTACTTTGATAACAGCAAGGACTTGAAGCTGCAAGCCCAAACAGCCGACCAGGAAGAAAAGAATAGGAATATCCCTGTGAACACCACACCAACCCGCATAACTCAAGCTCATATTGAGCGGGTTCGGAAGGAGTGCCGATTTGAGCCCGAGGTGAAAGTGATCATACCTGATCCAACGAGCCGAGTATGCCACCATATCGAGGGGCTTTCATTTGCTTACACTTATTCTTTCACCCTCGGTTTCTCCCTCCCGGTGCACAGAGTTATTGACGATTTTTGCGGGGCCTACAATTTATGCTTGGCTCAACTTGGCCCCGGCGTCTGGAGGATCGTTCAGTGCATGGACTGGATGAGCAAGGAGGCGGGGGTAGACTTCACCTTACAGCACCTCATTTCACTCTACTACCCCTACTTCCATAAGGCTGGGGTTGTAGCACTGAACAACCGAGGTAAATTTGCTCTTCTTCACAAGAGTGAAGACCACGGAGACCGGGGCTGGAGTGATCACTACATCATGTTGGAGACAAATGTTTTGTCCACCGAACCTAATTTCCCCCAACTGTGGAACAACACACGTAAGTATCCTTCCCTTTGCATTTCACTCCTCGATGATTTGTTCATGTTAACTGACCTCGTTTTCTTGTTATCTCTTCAGCCAACAAGGTTGACATCGTGCCCCCTGAGGGTTTGACTGAGTGGGTCAGAGCGGTGAACGAGGCTCGTAAACGCCCCGTTAGGACATGGATGAAGATGGCTGCCGAATTCGGTTGGCAATGTAAAAGGCATGGTAAGTTTTTGATGATGCTTTGTTTGGTAGGTCACTTTGAGATTTTTATTTTGCTTCATTGACTTTCCTTCCCTCGGTACTAGGTTTTCCAAACTGTGCTATCAACACCAAGAAGAGTAAGAAGAAGAAGAAAGAAGAGAAGAAGAAGAAAGATGGGGAGGAAACTGAGTCAGATGATGATCTGGCTGCGGTGGCTGGAGAATATAAGGGGTTGAAGGCCTCCAAATCTTCAAAAGCTTCCAAGGGAGCTCCCGGCCAAGGGATCTCCAAAGGTAACATTCATCCTCGGTTGATATCGTCGGATAACGGTCCTTTTTTACTTCCTTATTCTAATTTCTTCCACTATCTTAGGCGTGAAGAGGACGAGGGAGACTTCGAAGAAACCCTCCCGCTCGGTTGCTCCTCGCACCGAGGCAGAAATTCCTCCCCAACCCGAGGCAGCAGTTGAGAGGCGTCGAGGATTAATTGATGAACCTGATGATGCAGCTGCTGAGGCTTTGGTTCAAAAAGATGTTGAGTTTATTGACCTCGAGGATCAAGAACCTGGATCCGAGGTAGCTGTTGCCAAAGCTAAGGGCAAGGCCAAAGTCGGGGAGGTTGGTACTGCTACATTCGAAGAGGGAGTTGGCACCGGGGCGGTTAGATCACATTCCGAACCCGCGAGGATTTCATCCTCGGTGGGGTCTTATCGGAGACTTGAAGCGCCAATTTCCTCAAATTTGCTAGCTTGCAGCCGAGGCGACATCTTGAGCCTCACGCCTTTGTTGGGGCCGACCGAGGATAAGGTTGTGCAGGAGTTTTCTCCTGGCCAACTATACAACACTATGGCCGCCAATGCTATGAGGGTAAGTTTCACCACACTTGAACTATGCTTTTAAAAGAAATTCTATCTTTACCTTTGGTTCGCAGCTGACTCTGATTGTTTGATTTATTTTTGCTCAAAGTTTCATTCTATCAATGAGGGCCATCGAGGTTGAGTCCTCGAGGACTGAAGAGGTTCGACGCGTGGCTCGCCTATGGGACAAGCAAAAGGACAAATTCAACGCACAAATAGCTTTGCTAAAGGCTGACTTATCCAAGTCCCAGTCCGACCTGCGTGAAGTCGAGGTGGCTTCCGAAGCTAAAATCAAAATCCTCGGTGATGGCTTCCAGGTTGAGCGCTCGAGGCTGGAGGACGAAGCTGCAAGGCTGAGTGCCGAGTTGTCCCAAACGAAGGCCGAGGCTGTGAATATGGCCAAAAAGCATCACGAACAGCTGAAGAAGCATCTGCTCCATATCAAGAAGCTGGAGAGTGAGAACTCCAAGCTTTCAGCTAAAGATGCTAAGATTGAAGCCCTTCAAGATGAGATTGTTGATCGAAAGAGTAGGGCTGCACTCAAGGTCAAGAGGGCCGAGCTGGACAAGCGATGGGCCATTATCAAGTCTCGGCTGAAGCTGCTCAAGCGATGCCGCGCCGGGGAGATCGACTTAGATGAGGAGATTGCGAAAGCTGAGGTGAAATCGGCGGAAGCCCAAGCGATCATCGATGAACTCCCATCAAGTGAAGCTTCGAGTGGCGATGAAGATGAAGAAGATGATGAAGATGCCGAGGGGGGCTCCGAGGATGGAGGTGATTCTCCCGAGGCATAGACTTCTGGTAGCATTGTTTTGCAAGCCTTCGGGCTTTTATATTTGTATTTTGGACCTTCGGGTCATTTTTGAATGTAAATATTCTCAGCCTTCGGGCTTTTTTAATGAAATATCATTTGTGTTTTTATTTCAAGTGTTGGCTTTTGTATATACCGAATACCTTGTCAGAAATAAATAATTTGCTTGCAAGACTTAACTAAATTTAATCGATGCAAACTTAGAACGATGTCTCGTCCTCGAGTCGATGCATTGTGCAGCTTCGGAGTGCAAGATTTACACAGATAAAATAGATGAGATCAAAGTTATTTTATTGATATCAGCGAGCCAGAAATAGGCTATTTACATTAGAACCAAGTCGAAGCGGACCTTGGGTAAAAAATAAATTTTCAATAAAAGCAAATTGACAATATGCCGCTACCGGGCCGATTTACAATGTACTAAATCTATTCCCCGGGCGTAAGTCCCCGGTTGTCAGATAGATAAGCTTCGGTTGGGAGGCTCGATGTCGACCTCGGCATCAACCCTTCTCACTCCCCCCCAGTGTTCGGTTATGAATCTTGATGAAGATCCGAGCACTGAAATTGTTCGGTTCGCTTTCTGAAAAGGTCAAGCAAAAAAATAGAACGAGGAGCAAGTTAGTACATTTCGATCGAGGCCATAGGAGCATTGTTCGGCTCGGGGCTGTGGATGAATTTAAAAAGATTGAAAAGCATTTACCTCGACTAGAAGTAGTACCGCTTCAGGTTGGAGATAGTCTAATTCAAAGGTTCGGGTTCGCCTTGCAAATTCTATATTTGATAAGACCCCTTTCTAACGATTGCCTTGACTCTGTAGGGTCCTTCCCAATTTGCGATAAGCTTTCCCCCGTTGTCTTCCTTTGTTGATTGGTTTATAGTTTTTAGCACATAGTCTCCAACTTTGAAGTCTCTGAGTTTGGCTTTCCTGTTGAGGTATGCCTCGATCTGCCTTTTTTGGGCGACTAGCCGAACCAAAGCTAATTCCCTTTTTTCCTCGAGCAGATCCAATTCTATGCGCATTGCCTCTTGGTTTGCATCCTCGGCAGTGTGAGCGTACCGAAGACTTGGTTCGCCCACTTCTACGGTGATGAGGGAATCCATGCCATAAGCTAGTGAGAAAGGAGTCTCACCGGTGCTGTTCTTCTCCGTTGTTCGCATGGCCCATAACACGCCGGGTAGCTCCTCGGGCCAAGGACCTTTTTTTCTCATCGAGTCTCTTCTTGAGATTTTTAATTATGATTCTATTCGAAGACTCAGCTTGGCCATTGGCACTTGGGTGATAAGGAGTCGAAGCAATATTTTTGATCCCCCACTGCTTGAAGAAATCAGTGATAGCTGCCCCCATGAATTGTTTACCGTTGTCACAGGCAATTTCTCTTGGGACGCCGAACCTGTAGATGATGTTATTTTTGATGAAGTCGATTACTTGCTTTTGCTTTACCTCGGTGAGAGCCGCTGCTTCCACCCATTTTGTGAAGTAATCAGTTAACACTAAAATGAAACGAACACCACCCTTTCCCTTGGGCAATGGTCCAACAACGTCCATTCCCCATTTCATGAAGGGCCATGGTGATACCACTGAGTGTAGAGGCTCAGCCTGTTGGTGGATCATCCGCCCATGGCGTTGGCACTTATCACATTTCTGCACGAAGGCTTTCACATCGGCACTGATTGTGGGCCAATAATACCCAGCTCTTAATAATTTACGCACCAAGGACTTTCCCCCCGAGTGGTTGCCACACTCGCCTTCGTGCACTTCGGCCATCACGTATCTTTCCTCATCGGGACCCAAACACTTGGCCATCGGGCCGCAATATAACCTTTTGTATAGGTTACCCTCGATCAGGTGATACGAGGCTGCTTGGGTCCTTAACTTCTTTGCTTCTTTTTTGTCTTGGAGGACAGTCCCCGAATCGAAGTATGAGATGAACTTACTTCGCCAATCCCATCGGTTTTCCACTGAGTTGACTTGCAACTTCATCTCTCTCATTTGTGCGGACAGCAGCCGAACCACTGAGTCAGTCCCCGAGTGAGCTTCGTCGATCGCCGAACCAAGATTTGCCAAAGCATCAGCCTCGGTATTTTCCTCCCGAGGCACTTGTTTAACTTTCCATTCTTGGAATTGGGCTAAGGTTCTCTGTGCTCGATCCAAGTATAATTGCATTCTGGGCTCCCGAGCCGTATAATCACCGAGGACGTGGTTCACTACCAACTGTGAGTCACACCTTAGTTCGATTCTTTCAACCCCCATTTCCTTAGCCAGCTCCAAACCCGCTAAAGCTGCCTCATATTCTGCCTCGTTGTTGGTTACTTTCGTGAACCGAACCGAGTGCCTGACTTTCTCCCCGGTGGGTGCTATCAAGACTATGCCTAACCCTGAACCTTTGGAGTTTGTTGCTCCATCGGTGTAAAGTATCCATAGTCCCGAGGAGGTTCCTTTTGCCATGGAGTTTTCCTTTTCCGCCTCGGGCAAAATTCCAATACTAAAATCAGCCACGAAGTCTGCCAAGACTTAGGACTTAATGGCAGTCCGAGGTTGATAGGTGATGTTATACTCGCTCAACTCTACTGCCTATTTTGATAACCTCCCTGACAACTCCGGTTTATGCAATATACTCCTTAAAGGGAAGGTTGAAACTACTGCTATTGGGTGACACTGAAAATAGGGTCGTAGTTTCCGAGCAGTAACAAGTAAAGCAAGTGCTAATTTTTCCAAGTGTGGGTACCTGGTTTCAGCGTCGAGGAGTGTCTTGCTCACATAGTAGATGGGCTGTTTCTTACCATCATCTTCCCGAACCAGCACAGCGCTGACTGACACCTCGGACACCGCCAAGTAGACCAGCAATGTTTCACCTTCTTTTGGCTTGGCAAGCAACGGTGCATTGGCCAAGTATTGTTTCAAATCTTTCAACGCTTGTTTACACTCCGGTGTCCATTCGAAGTGATTGTTTTTTCTCAAAACGGAGAAAAACTTGTGGCATCGCTCCGAAGACCTTGAGATAAATCGACTCAAGGGCGACTCGGCCAGTCAAGCGTTGAACTTCTTTCACTCCGGTTAGCTCCTCGGGGATCTCTTCAATGGCTTTGATTTTTTCTGGGTTAGCCTCGATTCCTCGTTCAGAGACAATGAATCCCAAGAATTTGCCTGATCCAACACCGAAGGCGCACTTCTCTGGGTTCAACTTCATGCCGTATTGCCTCAACACAGCAAAAGCTTCCCTCAGATGATTCAAATGATCCTCCATTTGGATCGATTTGATGAGCATATCGTCTATGTAGACCTCCATAGACTTTCCAATATATTCTTTAAACATGGGACATACCAACCTTTGGTAGGTCGCCCCGGCGTTCTTCAAACCGAAGGGCATCACCTTATAACAGAAGGTACCTCGGTCAGTGATGAATGAGGTCTTCTCTTCGTCCTTCGGGTCCATGAGGATCTGATTATAGCCCGAATATGCATCCAAGAAGGTCAATAGTTTGTGTCCAGCCGTGGAGTCTATCAACCTGTCAATTTGTGGCAATGGATATGAATCTTTGGGGCAAGCTTTGTTTAAGTCAGTGTAGTCTACACACATTCTCCACTTGCTATTCTTCTTCGGTACAACCACCACATTGGCCAGCCATTCGGGGTATTTCACCTCTCTTATGAAACCATTCTCTTGTAGCTTGGTGGTTTCATCCTCGATCGCCTTCTTTTTACCCCGGCATAAGGTCTTTTCTTCTGCTTTACCGGGGTGAATTTTGGGTCCACATTCAGTTTGTGGGTCATGATCTCCAGATCGATACCCGTCATGTCTGAATGGGACCAAGCAAAACAAACATGGTTGGACTTCAAAACTTCAATGATCGTTTTTTTCGACTCCGGGTCGAACTCCGAGCCGACAAACACTTTTCTAACGGGGAACTCTTTCAATAGGGTGAAAGATTCCAATTCTTCCACGGTTGAGTCCTCGGCCTTTTGCTTCCGAGGCTCTTGAATACAGGCTGGAATCTTCTCGACTTCCCCTCGGGCGTCCTCCCCGCTTGACCCTGGTTCCTGTCGTTGCTATTGCTTTGGCCCGATCGGGGCGACTCCACTCTTTAATGCAACCGAATAGCACTCCCTTGCTACTCGTTGCTCCCCTTTGATTGATCGAACTCCCCAAGGTGTAGGGAATTTAATCAATTGATGCAAGGTGGAGGGAACAACTTCCATGGAGTGGATCCATGGCCTTCCGAGGATCACATTATAGGCCAAATCCTCAGGCATGACTTGGAACAGTGTTTTTTTAGTAACCCCCTCGACGAATGTCTTGAGTGTGATCTCACCCAACGTTTTCTCCGTGGAGTTATTGAAGCCGGCTAACACTGTTGATTTGGGGACAACTTCCCCTTTCAGCCACATTTTCTTAACAGCCCCGTAGCTGATTATATTGACTGAGCTACCGGGGTCGATCAAGACTCTTTTGATGTCAGAGTCGTTGATTCTCAGCATGATAACCAAAGCGTCGTGATGGGGGAACATCATCCCATCGCAGTCATCACCGTCAAACACAATGTCTTCACCCGAGCCACCGACTCGAGTTCTTTTCTCCATGGTGATGGAGAGCTTGGCGAATTTCTTGGCCACGGCAAAATTTACGCCGTTCACCTCTGATCCCCCGGTAATGACATTCACTACTCTCTCCGGGGGTGGAGCCCGAGGTGGTTGTCCATCGCCTCGGTTCTTGGAGAAATTGTCTTTCCCCTTGTCAGTAAGGAAGTCAGCCAAAACTCCCTTCTTCAGCAAGTGAGCTACCTCGAGGCGCAAAGCTTTGCAATCCTCGGTCCTATGGCCATAATCTGCGTGAATTCACAATGTAGATTGTGGTCTCTTTTATCCGCTGGGGTCCTCATATCCTTGGGAACCCTTACCCCGGCAGTCCCTTTGACTACATTGACCAGCTCCGAGGTCGATATATTGAAGTTGTAGTCTTGGATCCGAGGTAGATCCTTTTTTGGGACCGAAGCTGAGCTTGAGGGATTTCTTTGGTTCGTATTGGGTTGAACCTTCCCTCCGAGCCTTTGGCTTATGTGCGTGTTTGGGTATGAGTTATCGAAGGTGTTTCCCAGCCTTTGGCTGACATGCTGCCTTGTCGAGGTATATGGCTCATACCTCCCCTTCGGGTTGCTTCGCGGCGACTCGGCGCGATTCGAAGATTCGCCTCTGTTTCGTTGATGATAACCTCGGCTCTTGAATTCAGTCTCCTCCAATCTAATTTTGGAATAAGCACGCCTATACAGATCCTCCCATGTTAGGACCTGATATTGTTGGAGTTCTTTTCGCAATTCAGCGGCCGCGTCAGAATTGCGAATATTGATACCTTTTTCAAATTCCATGATGGCCAAGGTATCGTCCATCCGAGGTAATTCCATGCGTTCGGAGTGGAATCACTCAAGAAATTCTTTGAGTGGCTCACCGAGCTTTTGTTTCACTTCGCATATATCATCCTTCCTTTGGAGAATCTTTTGTGCCCCGGTGTGCGCCTTGACGAAGGCGCTAGACATTTCCTTAAAGGTGGAAATCGACCCCGCTGGCAGACACATATACCAACGTAGAGCCCCCTTCTCTAGGGACTCGCCAAATTTCTTCAAGAACATCGACTCGAGCTGTATAGCCGTTAGGTCGTTGCTCTTCACCATTGTCATATATTCTCTTATGTGTTCTTTGGGATCAGTAGTCCCATCGTATTTCTTCAAGAATATGAGTTTGAAGCCCTTGGGAGTTGGGGCTGGAGCCGCTTCGGGCTTGAAGGGCAGTTCCCTGTATTGATCAATATCGAGGTCGTCTTCCTCCTTTGTTATCCCTGGCACGCCCTCGAGGCGCTTTTCCATGCGTGCCTCGATTTCCCTGCTCATCTTTTCAACGTCAACCGAGGACGTTGTTTCAGCCACGGTAGGGACCGTCCCGAAGTCTGGCGTGGTAGTTGGATTGTTCCCCGAGCCCCCAGACGTGGCCCCGTTGTGCAGCATTAATGTTCGCTTGCTCATCCTGTCTATTTTGGAGAGCTCTTAGCGTAGTGACAACATAAATCTGGAACTCTTCAGTTGTCATTGGTGAGATGGGATGTTGGTTCAACGGAGCGTCAGCCCGTTCACTATTGTTACCGCCATTGTCAGCCATAACGCTGTTGAATCGAAAGCTTTGATGAAAGACGGATGTGAAACTTTAGAACAAAGCGTTACTGCTTATATCCCCACAGACGGCGCCAATTTGTATGAGCCTAAATCAGTTTAGGAGTACAAATCGAATTTGGATTCGAATATAAGCAATCCTTCGTATCAAAGTTGAATAAACACACGAAAAAGACGTAAATGCGGAAAAATAACTGTATTTCAATATCTGATTGTGAGTACAAATTTTGGCAGAGTTTCAGTATAAATTTCTGGATCCCTATGATACAAAATGAACTACTATTTATAGGCCTAAGAGCCTTGCCCACGTTCTCCACCATCAGCTAGTGCCCTGTCCCACGATCTTAACATTAAATGGAGAAGTTAGTGGGGTAAAGTAGTGGGCTGCAGAGCCGCAAGAACTGGGGGGATTTACCGAGGCGCGAATAAATGACCTCGGTGGTAACGCCCCGCTGTTTGACCGAGGTGGCTGCTACCGAAGCTCAGCTTACGGCTCGCCTTCTGTAGCGACCTCGGTGCCATGGCCTCGGCTGTTTGTTCAATCGCTTCGGCACTTGTCTTGTTGGTACGTGTTCGGTCGTTAAGATTTGCATGACCGAGGCGAATCATTGCGGATCGATTTTTACCCAATACAATGAGAACGAAGGCGAGAGAGAGAGAGAAGGAAGGGAGATATCGCCGGAGCAACCAACAACTCGCTGGAGCAGCACAATTCATCCATTGAGGAAAAGGATAGAGGAAAAGTGAACTGCACCTACAAGAACGAGAAAATCGGAGGCGGGAGAAAGATGAGAGTGCGAGTGAGAGAGAAAATGGAAAAAAAGATATTAAGGTTCCCATCTTTTTTAACTTTTGTTGTTTTTCTTACCTTTTTTGCTAATTTTTGTAACATAATTTAATAATGACATTATTCTCTGTAAAGTTGTTAAAAGATCTCTATGCTTCGTAAAGAGTTTCTTAATTAAAATTATATGTACTGTGATTTTTTTGACGAATTTATCAACTTGCGGTAAGATTATTCAAAACTTTTGATTTTTTTCCATGACTACTTGAACGTTGGAGCTGGTCTTACCTAAATTTCAAAAATAGGACAAAATTTAAATAGCATGTTAAAATGAGTTTCTATCTGCAAGTCACCGATAAGGGCTTGTTGTGTTTGAAATTGGCCGATTTGCAAAAATATGACACCGTAAGCAATTGTTTGCCTTTTTGCATGTGCTAACAGTTGTTTTGCAAAAATGTCCCCATTAAGTTTAATGAAAAATATCTGGACGGAAGCACCACTGTCAAAATTTTGGGTTGAGCCAAAGACTTGTTCTTTACCCCTCTCTGCGTTTCAACACTTATCCCTTCAAGTGTTGGCAAAAAGTAATACTTGTCAGCACTTGATCGTAAGTCTTGGCAAGACTTGCCTTTGACCCCTTTCTATTTGCCAACACTTGCCCTTCACGTGTTGGCAAAAGGCAACACAATTGCCAAGACTTCCCCCTTCCAATCTTTTCTTGCATTCTCGCCATATAACGTAAAGTATTGGCAAAACAACACTTGCTCTTGAAGTCTTGTGACACGACCCGAAATCCGGCTAGGCCGTGCGGGCACCCGACATCTTCCCCTAGACCCGTCGGGCGAACCCTTACCAATTAAATTAGGAAAATAAATACAATTCAATTCATAAATAAGAATAAGACTTAAAAAAAACACAGATATACTGATACCTCTAAGCTGTACAAAAGAAATTACAGTTGACTACCCAACATGCTAGGTTTAGGGCTATCCAGACTAGACATCTAAGAGTACAAAAAAAAGACAGATACCTCTTGAAGGGAGCAAATGCAACTGAAATGATAACCATTAAACTGGTGGCCATCCGGAATAAAAGCTGGCTCACCCTGACAGCTGAAGTCGTCTTCGCTCCTTCACAACGTGGCGAACTCAATCCTGGAGCGAACCTGCCGAACAAAATAGATAGACAAGAAACAAACAACGAACAAGAGTGAGTCAAAAGGACTCAATAAGTGGGGCAGACTAGCCACCTCAAAGAATAAGATAGCTAGCCAGGGAGAAGAAACAGATAAACAAAATTTCTTTTATTTAAATTATGAAAAGGCAGAGCCAGATAATAACTAGAAACACGTATGGGATCTCAAACTCATCAACAACCAGGAACGTAAGATAGCCAGAACATATAGGTATCCCGAACACATCAACCCTCAGAAATACATCCTGTTGCGCCGTGCAACCCGATCCACAACATGGTGTAAATACCGCATACATAAAACACAATATAATACACACAATAGTTAGTATGCGGTGCAATGAGATGGGATGAATGCGGCATGATGCAATGCAGTCACATACTCTTGATACCTATCTCCGGCGCGGGACTCTCATCGTCTACCAGGAGATATATGCAATAATGACCCTTCACTGGCTCGGGACTCTCATCGATTACCGGTAAGTATATGTAATGATGACCCTTCACCGGTGCGGGACTCTCATCGCCAACCGGGAAGTATATGCAATAATGACCCTTCGCCGGTGCGGGACTCTCATCGCCAACCGGGAAGTATATGCAATAATGACCCTTCGCCGGTGCGGGACTCTCATCGCCAACCGGGAAGTATATGCAATAATGACCCTTCGCCGGCGCGGGACTCTCATCGCCAACCGGGAAGTATATGCAATACTCAAAACCAGAGTGCAATGCTCATATATTTAATGCAATACCAACAACATGGCATAACATATAATATACAATATAAATCCAAAGCTAAGGCGTAATGAGTACGCCTATCGGCAGCTACACACGTAAGGAAACACGTGGTAGAAAATCCACGAGGCCGAGTGCCTCCAAGGAAATGGATATAAACACTTACCTCTCTCAAAAGTTAGCATTGCGACCAACAACCGCGTTATTCTTTGAATTCATTGCCAAACGATCCCACTGTGATCAATAAGCAGAAAATATATCACATTAGGCTAAAGGCTTCATTCCTCACATTTTAGGGCAATCCAGGTAGGAACCTGATACCCTATTCGCATACGCAATACGCAGGCCAGGCCTATGTACGAGGTTTATGGTCACATAACCAAACCCTAAATAAATTACATTTATAAGTTTCCCATAACTCCCTGAGTACGAATATATAATCAATTTCATTATCAGGGTCCATTTGACCCTTTAAACTATTAATTGAACTTATTAAAACGATGTATAATATTCCAAGTTTTACCGTTAAAACATATTCAAACACACGTAATAAACTCAAATAATATATTAGGATCATTACCTGAATGTTTCAGGGTGAAAATTCTACTTTTCTCCGGCTCCTTTTCTTATTTTCTGGCATTTTTTTCTGATAATTTCTCTGTCTCACGTTTCTGTTTTTTTTGTTCTCCTGTTTCTGTATTCATTTAGTATATATATCAGTTAGGTAGGGGTGATGAAGACCACCGCCTACCTTTTTCCCTTTTTTTTCCTTTTATTTTTTTTAATTTTATTTTCTTTTCTTTTCTTTTCGCGACGAAAATTAAAAGGGTACCCTACGATATTCGAAATAATTCCAACTTTTGCATACAAGTTATACAAAATATATGTAACATAATCGCGAAGGCGGATCTCAAATTGGACTCCCGAAACTCAAGATGCGAATTTAAATAGAAAAAGTCAAATTATTTAACTTTCGGCATTTTAGCGGAAACTAGCCGAACAACATCGAAATTAACTTTCGAAAGTTTACAAAAATCACAAATAATCATACGAACCTAACGGAGCTTTCAGATTTCGAATCGGAGCTCATTCGGCAAAACCGAGCTCGAAAATCTCTTTTTAATATTTATCGCCAATAAAAACTGAAATCTTCTTTCGATGCCTACCAAACGAGGTCTGATTTAGCTCAAATTTTACAGACAAGTCCTAATGGACATTACGAATATTTTAAAATTATCGGCACGCCAATCGGAGTCCTATCTTCCGAAACGACTAACCGAGGTCGTTTCATCTTGTCCCGAGCCAATACTTACACATTTTTGCCTTGAAGTCTTGGCTCCGTATCAAATAAGGGTATTTTGCTAAAACATTGCTTAACGCAGATAATTTCACAAAACCATTCCTTATGGAGGGCGCGCCGTAATTTTTTTTGCAAGTTTGGCAATTTCATTGCCCACGGGATAAGAAATTTGAAATTGCAAAGTTTTTGGAGGTTTGCACAAATGGAAGTATTTTAAGCCATTCATTATATATTGTCCCTATATAAGTAGGTTTTTGTAAAAGTAGACTCAGTGCTATACAATCGAATAAACTAATAAGTTGCGCTTGTTTAAGTTAAAAATGGCACAACATGAAGAAGAAAACGTACTAGATATTCTAAATCTTGAGATGGAAATTCCTATTCATTCTATTGTATTTGATTTCTTGTTCTATTCTAAATCACTAATCTAAATTACTAAGAAAAAGACAAAGAGATCTCAGGATAGAAACAAAAATCTTTACAGAATTTATGAATGAATAAGAAGAAATAAGATAAATAATTAATTTGGAATTCTCCTTCTTTAGAGAAATTCTTGGATGATAACTAGAGAAACAAGAGAATTTGTATAAGAGTATTATATGGTTAGAAGGTTCTACAAACTAAAAAATTAGAAATAAGTATAATGGAAATAAAATCGGATTCTAGTCGGTGAGTCTTGCAATGAGATATACTCTATAATAAATAAAGCAAACTAGACGGTTTGATCAAAATGAATTCTTGTTTGTACTAAATAATTATGGTGACTTGACAATACCAATTCGAGTCAACCAATCAAATCCGGTTTATTTTCCACGTTCATTGGAGCGCGTTTATGTTTCTGCTTTACAAATATAATATTATGGGCATTTCTAATAATATCCAGCCTTGTTCCTATTTTGAATTTTTTATTTTTATTTACGGAGTGTTAGCCTTGTTAGCAAAGGGTGGGAGAAACTCTCTACTTATGAGTTGAGTATAGAATCAATGGGCGATGCTTTATTATAATTTCAAAATCCGTTATTATATATTTGCTCTAGTTTTTGTTGTTTTTTATATTGAAACAATTTTTCTTTATATTGAAACTGTAGATCCGCATGCAAAAGTGACTATTTGTGCACTTCCCCCAAAATATTCGACAAGAAATTTCCCGTGTACCCTATATTGATTGGTTGTGAATTTTTGTCCCAATTTTCCATAATTTTAGCTAAATAGCATCCAGCTTATATGTCTAATATATGAAAAACACTTTTGCCTTTAACTAACCTAGCGATAAATCTTTTCCATGCCGTCTCCCCTTTCGTTTATTCCTTCTCTCATTCCTCTAGCATTAAGGTTAGTATAATTTAGTCTTTTCTGGTATGTTCCTTTTTCGTTTCATGAGTTAAAAGTTCCAGTATTATAGTTTCATAAGTATCCTAATTTAGGCATAGAGGTTTTTTTTGATAATTTGAACAAAACTCCAGCAAAATTTACTAGGATTTAGTTCAAAGTTTCAGTTAAATATACAGAATTTTTTTGTGTTTTTTAAATGTGGCTAGTCTTATAAATAAATTTAAATGCCGACTAATTTTCATTTAGCCAGGTGCAAACACTAGGGTACTAAGCTAGCGTTTGGACATAGATTCCCAAATAGTTTTTAGGAAACATTTTATGGGTGAAGTTTGATATGAAAATGAAAAAGTGTTTGGACATACTTTTTGGGAACAAAATATTTGGCTCAAAAAGAGCCTTTGAGCTCTTATGAAAATGAAATTTGTATGTAAATATTAGTTTTTAGCCCAAAAAGAGCCTTTGAGCACTTTTTGAGTTTTTGAGAATTTTTTGGAGAAGTTTTGCTCAAATAGCATAAACAAACAGTTTTTCCCCCAAAAACTCCCCGAAAATGTTCCCAAAAACTATAAACAAACGGGGGCTAAATTTTTACAAACAAACTTGAACCAAGTCTAAGTTTTGCAAAATTTGCAGTTTAACCCCAACCCCTCAAGAACAAATTGGTTTAGCAACCGTAGGAAGGATCGAAATCTATCCTCAATCAACCATGAAAAAACAAAATATGAACTTTAAAAGCGTATTTGGTGAAGATGATGAACAAGAACTAGAACTAGAACAAGAAGATGCTCATGATCACCATCATCATTCATCAGGATGATGAACTTTTTGGATCAGATAGTGTTATCACTCTTTCTAAGAGTGCTCACCCTCTTCCTGGTAAATTTTTTTAACTTCTTTTTGAACATTTTGCTGCTATGTTTCAGCTAATTATTAAAAAGGGCAATTCGATTTTTAATTTAGCTTGGTCTAGGCCGCACCCCAAGGAGTGTGATATAAGTAGCTTTGGGCTAGTTACGTGAAATGTTAATTTGGGTTTTAGTTGGTTTCGGTAAATGAGTTAAAGTTTGGAGCTTTTTCTTGATCCGATGGTCTTTCGGAAATAATTTTTGTGCTTCATTCGATGTAGAGGTAAGGTCTGTGTACACCTCACCCACCCCAAGACCACACTTGTAGGATTACATTGGGTATATTATTGTTGTAGTTAAAGCTTGGAACTTTTCAGGTTTTTGACTAAGTTGGTTTGATTTTAACCTTTATTTTTCTGATGGTAGCTCATTTTTGCGACATGTAAATTGGGTTTTAGTTGGTTTCGCTAAAAGAGTTTATATTTTGAAGTCTTTTGAGGGTTAAAGTTTGGAACTGTTCGGGTTTTCCAGTCAGTTGGTTTGACTTGAACACTTTATTTTTTAGGATTTGAGCTTGTTTTGGGACATTTTGAGTTAGGTTTTTGGTTGGTCTGAGATATAGGTGTGTATTTAACACTGTTAGATTGATTGGAATGGTTTGCTTCTAGGTTTTGAGCTGATTTTTGGGACATGTAATTTTGCTAATTATGTTTACTTTGAGTGATGGGTGTATATTCATAGTGTTTTAGTGGTTTAATTTTGGAATTTTGGAGGTACTTTATTTTGTTAGTTTAATTGCTTTGACTAGGAAAAATTCACAAAAGGTTCTTCTTTTCTTATTATTTTGTTCTCAAGATTGTGTTTTAGTTTCTAGTGGGGTTAGGAGAGAGAGCGAGTTTGTTTAAGGTATGATGGGTTTTCTGCCGTTTATAGAACAATAAGGTTCTACAATAATTTTTGGTTCGATTTGGATTCTTGTTATGCTTCTAGCTGGCTGTTGGTGCAGGGACTTTAACGGATCATTTGGTTTGAAGAGAAGTTATGCGAGTATTAGTTGTATGTATTAGTTATGCGGGTATTAGTTATGTAGATATTAGTAATGAGGGTATTAGTTATGTAGGTATTGGTAGAAAAGGAGAGAGAAAAAGCTCTGTCTTCTCCCTAGAAATTTCAAAATGACTTTACCCTTTTCTGATCAATATTAACTTTCTGGTTATGGCAAAATTAACCTTCTTTTCAGGGGACAAATCCTTTGACTTAGTAGAGGATTCAGATCGATGGTTTACTTTAATTGAACACAGCAGACGATTCACAAGTAGAATTTCAATAGACGAAAGTAATCTTCGTTGGGTGTGTGAAAAGGAAATTACTACCGACGATGGGGCAGGAAGGTGCAAACATACACGTATAGGGTATATCAAAATTACAACATTCATGGCAGATATTTAAGAATAGAAAGTTGGCTTGGAAACAGGAAATCAACAGTGATCATCCCAGAAAATGGACACAACAAGGGCGGGAGAAAATGGACACAACAAGGGCTGGAGCGACATAGCTGGAAAAATTTTGCATAGTATGGGAAACTCCACTGATCGCAGGTTTGCAATAGCAGATACAAAAGCTAAATCTTTCAAGCAAACAGCGAAGATTCAACAATGGCCTGTAGGAGATGCAAAGACTGTTGATAGAGCAATCGAGGGAGCCAGTCAATTCTTAGCAAACTGCTTAATAGGTCGATTTAATGATCCTTTTAGCAAGAGTCCAAATCCGGAGGTGATTCAGAGGTGGTTTTCTAACAGGTGCAAAGTAGAAACAAGGATCAAAGTAACCCCCATAAACCACAACATTTTCCTCTTTGAATTCCCATCAAGGCAAGAAGCAGCAAGGGTCAAAGCAGCGGAATGGTTTTGGAACGGAAGACGCCTAACCCTTGAATGGTGGTCTCCGGTGGCAGGGTCAGAGATGACGCAGTGCCCAGAAAATCACACTTGGCTCAAAGTTTTTGGAGTCCCACTTCATGTATGGTCATTACCCACCTTCCAGACCATATGTGATCTTCTTGGTAGATTTATTGATATAGATGAGGACACCAAAAATAGGGCCCACTTTTTCTGGGCTCGAATTTGTGTCAAGAAAACTGGTTTCCCCATTCAGGGAAGTGTTGAGCTTCCTATTGGTGGCTGGAAATTTGGAATTTCAGTCATCACTGATGTTCACACAAGAATAAAATTGGATGGGAAAATTTCTGTTGATAGTACGCCGGCAACTGCAACGAAGATGGTGGAAGGGACTGCAACTCAGAAGATGGAAGAAAATATGACTGATGAGAGACGTAAAGGTGATGAGGTAAATGTCTTTAACCAAGCAACCAACAGTGGTCACGTGGGTGGGGAGAGTCATGTTAGAATTTTAAAAAGAGGTGAACAGGGCAAAGCTGAGACCAAAGAAAAGGGCCAAAGTCATATGGGCTTTTTTAATTATTATAAAGGCCCAAAAAATAAAAAGAAATATTTACACAAAGAGCCCAAGTCCTACTGGAGATCCAAAACAACAACAAATATAGTCTCCAACGATAAATTCCAAGTCCTCGACTCTCCTCCAAACTTCGACAATATCTGTGACTCAGCAGGTCCTTCTAATGCATATTCCACTAATGACGAGGCAGCAATTGACAAGACGCTGACAATTATTAAACAAAACTAATGTCAATTCCTCCTCAAGTAAGTGACTCTGAGTCCCTTTCATCTCATTCACAGTGTGAACCCCTTCTTCTCCCATGGTATGAGGATGCTACAGGAGCTCAATTAGGCAGTAACCCAACCGTAATTCAGACATCAAAATGGATTAAGATGGTATTAGCCAAGTCATGCAAGGCTTTTGGATTAATGGGTTTGAGCATGAATTGCTAGACATGATACTTAGGATGGAACAAAGAAGACAATTTCAGTTAAAACAACAGAAACCCACCAAGGAATCAAATCGGAAGAAGAAGAAGAAGAAGAAGAAGAAGAAGAAGAAGGGGGAAATTGAAGTTCTAACGACAACAATGCAGTCTCAACTATACAAAGGGTAACAAGTGTGAAGGGGGCAGGTTTCATAAAGCATTCTCAAAATGAAGCTGAAAATACTAAGTTGGAACGTGCAGGGGTTCAACGACAAAAGTAAAAGGAGCACATTGAAATCTTTGGTCAAGAAGTGGAAAGTCGATATTATATGCCTTCAAGAAACTAAGATATTGAATTGGTCAGCGAGACAGATTCAACAAGTTTGGGGGAACAGGTGGGCAAGTTGGGCAGAACTCAAACCTTGTGGTACTAAGGGCGGGATCATAATTCTTTGGGATAAAAGAGAATGGAATTGCACTGAGGTCCAGTATGGGGGGGGGGGGGGGGTTTACATTGTTTCCTGCATTTTTGAAAGTCTTCATGAAGAATTTAGGTGGTGTTTTACAGGGGTATATGGACCTCACACAAACTGGGAAAGGGTAGAGTTATGGGATGAAGTAGCTTCAATAAGAGGCTTATGGAGTGACAATTGGGTCATTGGAGGTGACTTTAACGTTTGCAGATTTGAACATGAGCGACTCAACTGTATAAGGAGATCCAAAGCTATGAAAGGGTTTTCCATTATTTTACAAGACCTTGGAATAATTGATCTACCTTTACAGGGTGCATATTATACCTGGTCGAGAGGCTCAGACTTCATCCAAGCTTCAAGGATAGACTGATTCCTCATCTCACCAGAGTGGAGCGATTGTTTCAAAGCTGTGTCCCAAATTCCAATGACAAGTGTGATTTCCGACCATAAACCCATTCCTCTTGAGAGTGGGGATTGGGAGGCTGGACCCTCATATTTCAAATTTGAGAACATGTGGCTGCACACTGAAGGATTTCTGAACAGAGTGAAAATATGGTGGCAAAGCTATGCTATAAATGGGAGTCCAGACTTCATTTTAGTCCAGAAGCTTAGGTTCCTGAAGAAAGACATAACCAAGTGGAACAAAGAGACTTTTGGCAGCATTGAAACTCAGAGAAGTAAAGCTCTCGATGAAATGATGGCTCTAGAGCAGTCAACTGAAGGAAGATTGCAAACTCAGGATGAAAAATCGAAATTGTTGAGTTTGAAACTTCAACTACAACTGCTGGCCAAGGTTGAAGAGGTATCTTGGAGGCAAAAATCAAGGTGTCTCTGGGTTGAAAGAGGGTGATAGAAACACCAAGTATTTTCAGAGGATAGCAAACTCTCACAGGAGGAACAACGGCATTGACAAGTTGAAGGTGGGAGACGATATTCTGGAAACCAATGATCAGATCAAATGGGAGATTCTTAATTTTTACAAGAACCTATATACTGAGCATGAAAACTGGAGACCAATAACTAACATGGAAGGTATTGCGGCCCTTACTGTGGAAGAAAAGGACATGCTGGAAAACACTTTTTAAGAGGAGGAGGTATTAGCTGCTGTGAACTCTTGTGCCCCTGACAAGTCTCCCGGGCTAGATGGATACACCATGGCCTTTTTTCAGAAAGCATGGGATATCATAAAAGTAGAACTCATGGGTGCCCTATCCTATTTCCATCAAAATTGCCACATGGTGAGATCAAGCAATGTGTCTTTTATAGCATTAGCCCCAAAGAAAAAAGGAGCAATGGAACTAAAAGATTACAGGCCAATCAGCCTCATTGGGAGCGTATACAAGATAGCAGCGAAGATTTTAGCAGAAAGGTTCAAAAAGGTGGTTGGGAAGCTAGTCTCAGAACATCAGAATGCTTTCATTAAGGGTAGACAGATCACTGGCGCCTCAATGGTTGCCAATGAAGCTCTAGATTAGAAATTAAAGAATGGCGAGTCAGGTATTCTTTGCAAACTTGACATCGAGAAAGTATTTGACCAACTCAATTGGTCATATCTTATCTCAATGTTAAGAAACATGGGCTTTGGAGAAAGATGGATTAGGTGGATCAAGTTCAGCATTACCACAGTCAAATATTCAGTACTTGTTAACTGGAGCCCGGTTGGTTTCTTCTCCCCACAGAAGGGTATTAGAGAAGGAGATCCCCTTTCTCCTTTTCTATTTATATTGGCAATGGAAGGACTTAGCAGAATGCTTGATAAAGCTGAGCAGCTACAGTGGTTTAAAGGCTTTGAGGTTGGCACAAGGGATACTGTGGCATTATCACACCTTCTATATGCTGATGATACCCTGATATTTTGTGGTACTGATACTTCTCAAGTAAACCATCTCAATATTACCCTTATGCTATTCGAGGCACTGTCAGGCTTACACATAAACATGCTCAAAAGTGTAGTGTATCCGGTGAATGATGTCCTTAACTTATCTGAACTTGCAGACATATTATGTTGCAGTACGGGTGCACTACCTACAACTTACCTTGGCTTACCTTTAGGTGCAAAATCAAGATCTTCAGATGTGTGGAATGGGGTAGTTGAAAAATTTGAGAAGAGGTTAGCATCATGGCAACTGAATTATCTCTCTATGGGAGGAAGACTGACACTAATTAATAGTGTCTTAGATAGCATCCCAACTTACATGATTTCTATTATCCCCATGCCAAAGAAGGTACAGAACCAACTGGACAAGCTCAGAAGATCATTCTTATGGGAAGGAAATAGCAAAGATCACAAGTTTCATATGATGAAATGGTCCAAAGTGTTACTTCCCAAGCAACAAGGGGGTTTGGGGATCAAGAATCTGGCATTGCACAACAAAAGCATGCTTATGAAGTGGTTGTGGAGGTTTAGCCAGGAAGAATCTCCATTATGGAAGAAGGTAGTAATAGCAAAACATGGCTATCAAGATCACTGGTGTACCAAATTAACAAGAGCTTCTCAAGGAGTTGGATTATGGAAAGGGATCAGGAAACTATGGCCTGAATTTTCTCAAAATTCATCCTTCAAAGTCCGAAATGGGACTCATATTAAGTTTTGGAAAGATAGGTGGTTTGGCAACTCAACTCTAATTGTAGAATTTCCCACATTATTTCAGATTGCTTGGGACCAAAACTCTACCGTCTCACAATACAAGCAGGAAACCTCATGGAACCTTCCCTTAAGGAGAAACATTCAAGACTGGGAGATGGACAGCCTATTCAATCTTCTTAGCATACTAGAAACTGTTCAGATTAACCTCCAACAAGTAGATAGATTGGTTTGGGGCAACTCAACAACAAGAACCTACACAGTCAAGGCGTGTTATAACAACCTTGCTCTCATAATGTGATCCTACACAACTGGCCTTGAAAGCTGATCTGGAAATCCAAATTACCCCCCAAGGTCAAATGTTTTAGTTGGATCGCTGTTAATGAAGCTATACTAACACAGGACAATCTTATCAAAAGGAATATTTATCTAGTTAATAGATGCTACATGTGCCTTCAATAGTCAAAATCAGTCAATCATCTATTTCTACATTGTCTAATAGCTACCGACATCTGGAACATGTTCCTCTCTATTTTTGGCATCACCTGGGTAATGCCACGCTGCATTAGAGAAGCATATAAAAGCTGGAGCTGTAGGAAAGTTGATAAAGCCATCAGACATGTCTGGAAGATGATACCAACTACTATTTTTTGGTGTGTTTGGACAGAAAGGAATCGTAGATGTTTTGATGGAATATCAACTACAAGCCACTCCCTTAAGGCTACATGTCTTTTATTTTTGTTTAGTTGGCTGAACCTGAACCTATCTCCAGTAGATTTCCCTTTTGGCTCTTTTGGATTTCGTCAGCTCCTTATCCTTAGCATAAGATCTGTGTATGAGCTGACAAATCTTTTTTATTATCTTTTGTATTTAACTCTTTGTATCTGCTGGATGCCTTTAATGAATTACTTCATAAAAAAAAGGTACTGGTAATGAGGGTATTGGTTATGTATGTATAAGTAATGAGGGTATTAGTTATGTAAGTGTTATTAATGAGGATATTAGTTATGTGGATATTAACTATAATAATTTAATAATAGATATTGTAATACAAATATTTTTTTCATTAAAGTATTGACATACTACAAATTAATAAACAATTTATAATTTGAAATATTTGTTTATCATCAAAAAATAAAAAGGCAAAGACTCTACTATTATGAAGGTTAGTTTTGTCATTTTATAATTTTAATACATGTATTACTAATAGGGACACTTACAAAAATACCCACAAAACCTAAAATAATTACAGCCACTACCCACTACTTTCAAATATTACCCGACCTACCCACTAAATTATTTACCCACTCTACCCACCCAGACTTGTATACCATAGTTTATGCAGTATACCATAAAGGTATATACCTATAAGGCATAACAAAGGTATACAGTAATAAATGTCCCTCCAGACTTGTATACCATAATTTATGCAGTATACTTTAAAGGTATACACCTATAAGGCATAACAAAGGTATACAATAATAAATGGGTAGGTTGGGTAAATACTTTTAGTTTTATAGGTAGTATAATTTGTAATGGGTATGGTTTGTAAATACTTTAAATTTTATGGACATAGAGTGTAAAAATCCCTTACTAATACCCACATTTTTATTCCACACTCTATCCCGCATAAAATAATACATAGATTCCCGTATAACTAATGCAGGTATTAATTATGCTGAAATTAAAAAGTGAAACAAAATATTGCACAAAATAGTGCTAAGTTTTATGCTATGAAGAAAAATGCAACCAAACATTGCACAAGTAATGCTAAGCTTTATGCAACCGAACATTGCATTAAGCAATATAATGCTATGTGGGTTTTAGTGAGGGTATAAGCTTAAGGCCTTTGCAAAACAAACGACCCCCAAGTGCATTATCATATTAAGCACTTTATAATTACCTTTCAGGATGCGAAGGGAAATGGCTAATTGTAATCTGCTTGTGTACCCCAAAAGGTGATTCTTTTTTCTGAAGAATCATTGCTCGTCCTTCTAATTTTGCATTTTCATATGGGTTGGTTGTGGTCTTGTGGACGTTGAATGCCACCAGAATTCATCTCCTCCTTGTTCTCCTCAACCTTTTCACAAAGCAGTAGTCATGGGAGCAAGCAATCCCCCCCCCCTTCTTTAACCCTCCATTTGTTCATTGAGGAAGAGAAAAGGAAAAGAGAGGGGTTTTCAGCCCATGTTTTCCAAATCATGAATGTTAACTGTGGAAGAGAGATGTCCTTATCAAAAACTGTAGAAAAGAGAAGTCATTAGCTGATTAATTTGCATTTGGAGTAATATAGTGTTTGTTGGTCCTTGTCAAAAAAATTAAAAAGAAAATAAAATAGTGTGCGTTGGTCAAAATTGAATGTTCTTATTGCATACTTCCAATTGCAAAACAAGAATCTTTGTTCTTTTATAGTTGAACCAAACCAAGTAGACTCAAAACTAAATTTAGTCACTACCACTGTTGCAGCGAAGGATCTTTTGTTGCTGTTCATTTGATTGATATGTGGTACTGTTGTTGACTTGGCATTTGTCCGCAAGTTCTTCAATTTGGAATCTCTTGGAGACTGCTTAATCTGCTGTTTAAGAGAATTGGCATTTGAAAAGATATTCACGATTTTAAGCAGGAAATGTCTTCTCTGTTATATTCACCTTGGTAATAGTTTGTTTAATCTGATGTAGTACTGGTTATGGTTACCCCAACATGTCCTCCATTTCGGGGTTAGATGGATCTAATTTGCAGAAATCAGAAAGAATTTTTTAATACCCTAAATTGCTTGCACTTTCGAAATTAAAGAGTAATGTTTTCTGTTTCTATGAGAGATCTAAAGCAGAAGTATCCAGGAACTCGAAGAGGCTCAAGCTAGTCTTTTCTTTGCTGCTTCCTTGAAAATATACTTCATGTCCATATATAACTTAATACTCATCGATGTGTGACTATATTGACACTCTTATGAATAAGCTAAACGTATTTGAATAATTAGTGATTGGTTTAGAACTGTGAAAGAAGAATGCCAAGCTTCTATGATGAGAACGGTGTTTTAGCTTAATGAGAGATTGAATGGAAAATCTCATGGTTCCATACTCCTAAGACTTCTTCTCTACTAGAAAGAAATTGATCATACATAATTAACTTTAATTTCATTTTCCACTTTTAGGTAAATATTCCATTAATCGGGTTGATTGTTGTTTAAGCTCTTCTTCCCATTCTTATTTGCAGTTTTTACCCCTTGTCCGTAACATTCACCATCATACAAGAGGAGGCTTTGGCCGGGGTCGCTGGCAAAATGATAGAGGAGCTGGTATCCTTCCTCGACCTAGACCTTATCCCCCAAGGCAGAACTATGGTTATGGTAACAAGTTTTTTAATTGCCATCGTGATGAATGCTTTGTCTCTGAATTGAAGTTTCCAAAGAGTGAAGAAACATTAGCAAGAAAATGTATAGCATTTCAAGAGGTAAGTTCTTTCCTTATTTTTTCTCCATCTCCTATTTTATGCCTAACTACCTAATTAAGCTCAATGGACTATCGCCCAGCTGTTATTTTAAAGTACATGGTTTGATCGAACACACAACTTTAGCTTCAAATTACTCCTTTGTTAATGTACTGGAGTTTAAGCATTGTGTTAACTGGGTCTATCCATCCTGTCTAAACAACATTTATTCCTCAATTCAAATCATTTGGATGGATTAAATGAGTCTTTCTTATCTATTCCCCTTCATTTGGACTCAGTTCTAATACTAAGTATTTTGTCATTTAATATAGATTAGGGCTTCTCTAGTGCTAGAGGTCCATTCCTTCATTCTCTACATATTATATTTTTTCTCGTTAGTATAAATCTGTACGTATATAGTAATTCTCCCAAGGGGCTTGGCTAGACCCCTTTGCTATCAAACACTACATTCTCCACTAGAATTTGCTTGCTCTTGATGAGATGGATGAACTGGAGTGGACTGCCTGATTGGAGCAGAGATGGATTGTGGCGTTGTATGATCCCCCTCCCTTCTCTCTCGCTCTTCCATAATCTTCAAAAATTAAGACCTTGGTGCCTTGACAGATTACCACTCACTGCATGTGAGACACAAATTAAAGAAATTGATTTTTTGGAGGTTGGGGGAGGGAATGTTGTGCATTGTTGCTTTCTATATTTTCATCTAATTTATTGCAATTGATTAGTGGTATAAACAGCCATGTGAACTTGCGTGCTTCAGTCGAGTTATGATCGCAGCTTGGTAAGTATTATGTGTTCTCTTTTATTTTTTCAATGACTTTTTGGTATTACAAAACTCATGATGACCAATCATAATAGCACTTTGTTGGAATATAAGGTGGACCCTTGATAATGTCATTAGGCACAAAGATGATGTAAGAGGGAGGGAGACATTAAGCTCATGAAATATTAATACTCCACTCTTACATAAGACAAATACAAAGGGATTATTTGTAGGTATCTAAGGATAATTCTAGAATCAACTTCTATATTCATACCTACTAAATGAGTTCACATATATTATGCACTTGGTCACCTGGGACTACAAACATGTACCTAGTGAACATAAATCATGTACCTAGGATAACTAAAAACCATGAACTTAGTCTTGCTAACAATTAGCTAGTATTTTCTAGAATATTCAAAATTATGTTTTCTAACACACTTCTTCTTTGTATTATCAGAGGCTATTCAAACGTCTAATTACCAAAGATGTTGGGGCAGACCTGGATGAAGGTTTGACACTTTTGTTGAGAAGAAAGGTATATGCTTGAGCGTTGAACATAGAGTATGAAATTTTAGATGATTGATGGTTAGGACCAGAGTTTCTTGTATTTTGTTTCGGACCCGTGTATATAGTCTAACAGTTATATCGTTTAGCTCCCTTGATGACTTTTTGAACTTTTTTAGCTCCCTGGTTTTAACTTAATCCTTTCACTGTAATGGGGCTAAATCTTTGGCTTTTTGTAAGCCAACTTTTTGTACAATTTGCATCTTCTTGATGCCATTTAATGAAACTTCTTACTTCATCAAAAAAAAAAAAAATAGTCTGACAGTTATGTCTCTTTGGAAGATTTGGGATCTCAAGGTTTTGGTGACTTACTGGCTAGTATCAGGAGTAAAAATATGTGGATTATATCAACTAAGCCTCTCCACCTTGGTGGGGGTAAGGTCTGCGTACATCTTACCCTCGCCAGACACTACTTATGGGATAAACTGGGTATATTGTCGTTGTTGCTGTATCAACTAAATATCGTTTGCTTGTTTATCTTTTGTCTTGTTTGAAAAGGCTTCTTTCTATGCCCCTTTAATCTAGGTGTTACTGGGGATATTGCTTCGAGAGACTTGCAACAGAAGATCCAAGGCGATCTGATGGAGAAGGGATACACCATGTTGATGTCAATGTTGAATATATTGATGTACTTAAGACCAAATTAGGGGCGCATCGTATTATAATGGGAGCTGAAATGGACTGTTTTGATTCAACTGATGATGTGAGGAGGTTTTATGTGGAATTGAAGACTAGTCGCGAGGTTTGCCTGCCTGCTTGGTTCTCTTTCCCTTCATTATTTCAGATTTTTAACTTTTACACCTCATTATTTCAGCTGGATTATCATACTGAGGAAAGATACGAGAGGGAGAATTGCTCAAGTTTTGGGTATTAACTATGGAAACACATCTTTCATGCTCATTTTTACTATATTCTTTCATGCATCTTATGTGTATTTCTATATGTTTGTTTACCAGATTAATAACACAAGCACTAGTTTGTACTTTTGCTCTGTTGCAAGTTTTTCCAAGTGAAAGCTAAATTATGTTAAGAGATGTATGAGGTAAAACTTTGTATAGGATTGAAAGAATATTATAAATCATTTTCATGAATTCATCTTCTTGAGTTGTCTTTTTCTTTTTGATAAATTGAGTCTATTACCGCGCTTACATTGATTCACTTTTATTGCAGGTCCAGTCGTTTCTTGCTGGTGTACCTTATTGCAGTTGGTTTTAGGTAAATGATCGGCTTCCATCTGTGTGTGTGTTTTTTTTTTTCATTTGGTCTTGAGGGATGGATCTTGCCCTGTTTCCATTAATCTGTTAAGCAAATTGATGTCTTGAATTTCTTCTCTTTCATCTCCGTAGTTGATCTTTGTACTGTTGTCTTAAACAAAGAACGCCGTGGAAAATTTAATACATGCCAGTGGATGGTTCGATTGAGTGATATGGACATCTTTTACGTACTTTTGGCACCACCTTGGTGTTTATTAATTGTGAAATTTGACTTATAAAAAATAACTAGACCCCATTGTGGGATGACACTTGGGAATGTTGTTGTTGTTGTTCATGACCAAAGCTAAATTTGTTCGTTTATTCTTTGACTAGTGATACAAGGTTAAGTTTCTGAATCTGTAATCATGACGTACTGTAGGGATGATGCTGGTCGTCTTGTGCGCACGGAACGATTGAGAACTAAAGATATTACACAGAGTGCAAATGAAAAATTACTGGAAGGTAAGTAATCTCATTGTTCTGAGATGCATATATGCCTATACTTCTATCTGATTAATTCAGTATGTTCTGGAAGACCTCTTTGTCGTGCAGCTCTCATATAGCCTAGTATTAGCAACTTCTGGAGATATTGTTTCTTATCATATTTATTTCTGTTATTTATGTTTAATTATTATTATTATTATTATTATTATTATTGTTATTATTATTATTACTTATGTATAATATGGGTATTAAATGAATTTTATTATAGCAGCATGGTTATTCAGTTAGCCAACCCCAGCTTGGTGGTAGTAGTAGTTCTTTATTATACTTTTTGGTAGGGACAGAGTTTTTTTGGCGTTGAATTGGGTCATGTTAGAAAAGTCTAAGTTGTATATAAGTAGGGTAGTCATTCCTGTCCGGGAGTAGTTATAAATAAGACTCATTGTAAACACTCTTTGATATCAATAATATTTTCTCAGATTTCTCACATGGTATCAGAGCAGTTGTGAGATAATATTGCGGTGCGAAATACCAGCAACTCCCCGGCACCGTGCAAATTTTTCGGTGACCTAGGTGGCTGTCCGAGTCAATATCGATTACTGGTAGTGTTGTGCAAAATCCAACACCACTACAAGGTCCCTCTGCAAACTCCAATCAAGCCTCAGTCAAACCAGCCGGAATCCGACCACCCACAAGCCCACACGTGCGGAAAGCAGTAAGGTCGCCGGCGTCGCATCAATACACGCGCCGAGCGCGTGAGAAGTGTCCCAGAAGTTTTTGACCCAACTTCTTTTTTGACTTGTGTTCGCCTGCAATTTTCGAGCCCACCAGTCCATTTTTCATCAGATTCTGACCACCTCCAGCGACTGAAGTTACTGTTCCGGGGATTGTGGTTACTGTTCCAATTTTTTATGCCCTATTAGGGTTATTTGGTGACTGTTTCAGCTCTGTCTCGCTCTATTTGGTGGTTATTTTTGCTAATTTTAGAATCATGTCTCTTGGATTTGATGCTTTTGGTCCCAAAAGCTCTGGAGTTGGAAATTCGAATTTTTTGATTACTTTTGAACCACTTCTTGGAAGTTCAAACTATTTAGCTTGGGCTTCCTCAGTTGAGTTATGGTGCAAAGGTCAAAGTGTTCCAGATCACTTATCCAAAAAAGCTGGTGACGGTGATGATAAGGCTAAGGCAATATGAGAGAAGGTTGATGCTCAGTTGTGCAGTCTTTTGTGGCGATCTATTGACCCTAAATTAATGCCTCTGTTTCGTCCATTCCAGACATGTTATTCAGTTTGGGAAAAGGCTCGCACCCTGTATACTAATGACATATCTCGTTTCTATGATATGATCTCTCGGATGACTAATTTGAAGAAACAAGAACTGGATATGTCAACCTAATTGGGACAGGTACAAGCAGTCATGGAAGAATTTGATACGCTGATGCCCGCCTCTTCTAGTGTCGTCAAACAATAGGAGCAACAACAAAAGATGTTTCTAGTTCTTATACTTGCTGGCCTTCCAACTGACCTTGACTCAGTACGTGACCAAATTTTGGCTAGTCCTACGGTCCCTACAGTAGATGATGTATTCTCTCGTTTACTTAGACTTGCTGCGCCATCTAGTCACACAATGGTTTCATCACCGATTGATTCTTCTGTTCTAGCTTCACAGACTCGGCAGAATCGAACACCTGGGAATCGGACATCTACTAATATGGGAAATCGAGGTGGAGGTTCTACTGGGAATCAAGGTGGAGGTCGTTCTGGGAGAGTTCGACCCAAGTGTAGTTACTATGGAAGGATTGGATACATCCGTGAGTCATGCTATACTTTACGTGATGATACTTTACGTGACCAGAATGCTCATGTTGCTCAGACTGATAGTAATCAGGGTGTAAAGTTATCTGAGGAGGAATATAATGAATTTCTTCAGTATCAAGCAAGTAAGTAGACATCATCTCAAATAACTTATGTCGCTCAAACTGGTAATCAGGTTGCTTGTGTCTCACAGTCTAGTACTCTTGGACCATGGGTCATTGACTCAGGTGCTTCTGACCATATTTCTGGTAATAAATTTCTTTTATCTAACATTGTTTATTCACAGTCCCTTCCCACTGTCACCTTAGCAAATGGTTCATAAGCAAAAGCCTTAGGAGTTGGACAAGCTAGTCCCTTATCCTCTTTAACTCTAAATTCTGTTCTTTATGTCCCTGATTGTCCCTTTAATCTTCGATTTGTCACTCGTTTGTCTCGTACCCTTAATTGTTCCATTACATTTTTTAATGATGTTGTTGTATACAGGACCGTAGTACGGGACGTATGATTGGCGCAGGGCGTGAATCACAAGGCCTCTATTATCTTACCTCTCCTAACTCCTCTACAGCGTGTCCCGTCACAAATCCTCCAGAGTTACTTCACAGTCATTTGGGACATCCAAGTTTATTCAAGCTTCAGAAGATGGTGCCTAGTCCATCTAGTTTATCCACATTAGATTGTATGTCGTGTCAAATAGGGAAGCATACTCGCTTCACTTTTTTGTATTGTACTGAGACTCGTGCAGAGTATTTTTTTCTTTAGTCCATTCTAATATTTGGGGTCCTAGTAGAGTCAAGTCAACATTGGGTTTTCGCTACTTTGTTAGTTTCATAGATGATTATTCAAGATGTACTTGGATTTTTTTAATGAAAGATTGTTTAGAATTGTTTTCTATATTCCAAAACTTTTGTGCTGAAATAAAAAATCAATTTGGTGTCTCTAATCACACATTTCATTGTGATAATGCTTTAGAATACAACCTCTCAGTTTAAGCAGTTTATGACTTCTCAGGGGATTGTTCATCAAACCTCTTTTCCATATACTCCTCAGCAAAATGGGGTAGCAGAGAGGAAGAATAGGCATCTCATTGAGACTGCTCGCACTCTTCTCATTCAGTCTCATGTTCCACTGTGTTTTTGGGGCGATGCAGTACTCACATCTTGTTATTTGATTACTCGGATGTCCTCGTCTTCCATCTAGAATCAGGTCCCACACTCGGTATTGTTTCTTGAGTCACCTTTGTACTCTCTTCCCCCGCGTGTGTTTGGGAGCACGTGTTTCGCCCATAACTTTGCCCCCGGGAAAGATAAGTTAGCTCCCCGTGCTCTCAAGTGTGTCTTCCTTGGTTATTCTCGAGTTCAAAAGGGATATTATTGCTACTCACCTGATCTTCGTCGATATCTGATGTCAGCAGATTTTACCTTTTTTGAGAGTCGACCTTTCTTTGCACCTTCTTCTGACCATTCCAATATTTCTGAAGTCTTGCCTGTGCCGACTTTTGAGGAGTCCACCATAGCTCTTCCTACTCTAGTTCCTCCTAGAGTTGCTCCTCCTGCAGTTGTTCCTACTGTTGTTCCTTCTCCAGCAGTTGCCCCTCCTGCAGTTGTCCCTACTGAAGTTCCTCCTACAGTAGTTGCCCATTCTACAGTTACTACTACTGCTCCAGAGCTACCACTTCTGACTTATCATCGCCGTACACGTCCAGCATCAGACCCAGACGAATCACGTCCTGCAACAGACTCCTCACCTACTGCATACATGTCTCCTCTTAGTCTACCGATTGCACTTCGAAAAGGTACGAGATCCACCGCGAATTCTAATCCTCATTATGTAGGCTTGAGCTATCATCTCCTTTCATCACATCATCAGGCCTTTGTGTCGTCTTTGTCAACTATTTCTTTACCTAAGTCTACAGGTGAAACACTCTCTCATCCTGGATGGCGACATGCTATGATTAATGAGATGCATGCTCTACGTGCTAGTGGTGCTTGGGAGCTTGTTCCTCTTCCTCCAGGTAAATCTACTGTTGGTTGTCGATGGGTTTATGCAGTCAAAGTGGGTCCAGACGGCCAAATTGATCGGGTTAAGATACGTCTGGTTGCAAAAGGTTATACTCAGATATTTGGGCTTGATTGCATTGACACTTTCTCTCCGGTTGCTAAAATAACATCAGTCCGTCTTTTCTATCAATGGCGGTTGTCCGTCATTGGCCTCTCTATCAGCTGGATATTAAGAATGCTTTTTTCCATGGTGATCTTAAGGAAGAGGTTTATATGGAGCAACCACCTGGTTTTGTTGCTCAGGGGGAGTCTCGTGGTCTTGTATGTCGATTGCGTCGGTCACTCTATGGTTTAAAACAGTCTTCTCGAGCCTGGTTTGGTAAGTTTAGTACAGTTCAGAAGTTTGGCATGACTCGTAGTAAAGCTGATTACTCTGTCTTGATGATTACTCCAAATCTATGCATTTATTTAGTGGTCTATGTTGATTATAGTGTTATCACTGACAAAGATCATAATGGTATCATTAGATTGAAGCAACATCTCTTTAGGCATTTTCAGACTAAGGATCTAGGCAAGTTGCAGTACTTTTTGGGTATTGAGGTTGCTCAATCTAAAGTATGCCTTAGACATTCTTAAAGAGACAGGAATGAAAGGTTGTAGGCCTGTTGATTCTCCTAAGGATCCTAATGCTAAGCTTATGCCAGGACAGGGGGAGCCTCTTAGTGATCCTGCGAGATACAGGTGGTTGGTTGGTAAGTTAAACTACCTCACGGTGACTCGACCTGACATTTCCTTTCCTATGAGTGTGGTAAGTCAATTTATGGACTCTCCGTGTAATAGTCACTGGGATGCAGTTATTCGCATTCTTCGGTATATTAAATCATCTTCAGACAAAGTATTGCTCTTCGAGGATCGAGGCCATGAACGAATTGTTGGATATACAGATGCTGATTGGGCAGGGTGTCCCTATGATAGACGTTCTAGAACGTCTGGTTATTGTGTTCTTGTAGGAGGTAATTTGGTGTCCTGGAAAAGCAAGAAACAAAATGTGGTTGTCCGGTCTAGTGCAAAAGCAGAATACCATGCAATGGTTGTAGCTACTTGCGAACTAATTTGGATCAAGCTGTTGCTTAGAGAGTTGAAGTTTGGAGAATTCAATCATATGGAACTTGTATGTGATAATCAAGCTGCTCTTCATATTGCGTCAAATCCAGTGTTATATGATAGGACTAAGCACGTTGAAATTGACTGTCGCTTTGTTAGAGAGAAAATACTTTCGGGGGACATTGTTACAAAATTTGTGAAGTCATATGATCAGCTTGCAGATATTTTCACTAAGTCCTTTACTGGTCCACGTATTGGTTATATTTGTAACAAGCTCGGTACATATAACTTGTATGCACCAGCTTGAGGGGGAATGTTAGAAAAGTCTAAGTTGTAAATAAATAGGGTAGTCATTTCTGACCCACATTAGAAAAGGGTTTGTAGTTATACCTGCATAGTAGTTATAAATAGGATTTATTGTAAACACTCTTTGATATCAATAATATTTTCTCAGATTTCTCACAGGTCAGGAAGAACAAGTTTTGCTGGGATGAATCCTTTTTTTTTTTTGTTTCTTCTTTGTGGGTAAGGGGGGAATGGATTGTAGGGGAGCCTTAAACTCCGCTCCTTATTCTCATATGTATATTCAACAGAGTGAATGTGAAAGAAATTGAGCATTCAACGAAAACCTTTGAGGTAATGGATGGAGTTGCACAAGGCCTTTATTAAAAAAAAAAAAAAAACTTGCACAACTCATGTGGATAACTTGCGGTTGATACTCGAACTTTAATGCGGACTTACAAGTGTGAGAATAAGTTAGCAAAGGTTGGTTTTGAAAGATTTTAAACATCAAACTCAAAACTTCAACAATAATGGTGGAGCAGCCAAAGATTTATTATCCTCTTTGAAAGCCCTTACACCACCAACAAGAAAACTATATAACAAAATGGTTATATATAAATATGGTAACGTTAAGCTCAGATAGTTGCTGACATTCATACTCCTATCAAGGAGAGTAGGGATTTCTGAATGGGAATTCCCTCCCCTCTGCCCTTGCCAAGGCCACTTTCCCTCTTGTTTTTCTGATCGATCTACTATCAAGGAAAGAAAAAGAAAAAGAAAAAGAAATAGGAAAGAAAATTTTTCTTAGAAAATAGAGAATACTTACATGTTCACTGTACAGCTCAGCGTTCATGGGTAATCGAGCACTATCTTCTTTGTGATAGGAATCAAGCAGTTTCTTATCAATTTTCACGGGGTGGAAAAATGACTCTTGTTGCGTATGAACCTTTCACATGAAAGTCGTTAGGGGAAATTTTGTTGGGGTTTTTTGAATAGTTGTGAATGGGAAAAGGCACCATAAGCACCTCTTTATTGAAAAGGTATCACACCTTTTCATTACACCCATTCTTGGTCTATAAATAGTGAGACACTTCCTCATTTTTGATATACAACAAAATATTTCTCCTCTCTTCTAGAGTCGTGTGATTTGCTACCGAATTTGAGTTCGCTGTTTACTGTGATTTGAATTACCGCTATCACAGTAAGGTTAATTCCGTTCTATCCTGGGAGAAATTAATCCACAACCTTGGGTAACTGTGAGGGGATTAGATTTCTTAAGGACAAACAGTGTATACTGTTGGCTCGGAATTTTTCTACTTCATCTATTTCTGTTTTGGTCATTATCGAAAGTGCAGATTCTAACAATCTTAAGAAATCTAATATTATTCTTACTGTGTTCGATTACGATTGTTGATGGAAGGGAAAAAAAAAACAAATTGTGCATGTTCTCTATATGAAAAAGAAACGAAGCAAGATACGACTATTCGGCGTGGTGAATCTGCTTATTCGTTTACATCAGGTTTGAGTAATCCTCGGCAGATTCATCCACTTAGATGCCAGCAAATCTTTGTTACGCCGGCTCGAGAATAGTGGCAGCACTATTTTTCTAAAAGATGCCTCAGTTCATTCTACTAGGAATGAGTAGTCGAAGACCCAAATGATTAGTCACGTCGTTGATTAGAAAATTTGGAACACAGTGAACCTTCGTGGTTTTCTATTTTTATTTTGCAGATTAAAATATTTTGAAGGAGTGGTAACGTTTCATGAAAATATCCACATTAACAACTTATTTCGAATAAGTGCACGGAATTATAGCCAAGTGTATTGGATGATTCCAGCATCCCATTTGTTATGACAAATTGAGAATTCGAAAGGTGGTACGCAGTATTACATAGGAAATTGCTGGAAATTTGTCTCAGCAACATAACTTGAAATCTCATTAGTTGAGATTATCAGAATTGTTGAAACCCAATGGTGAAAAGATTTTTCCTTTTGAGTATTAAGAAATGGGGTTTTATTTCTGTAACATCAAACTATGTGGAAAAACTTGAACAATGGACTTTTGAAGTGAAAACTTTATTCTGATCGTGGCTAGAAGTCCGGATACTCTAGTGTGAATAACACAATTGTGTGTCAAGGGTTGAAAGGTTTTTGAATTCAATGACATAAAGTATGTTCTGTGTTGGGATAATCTACAAAAATCTTCGTGGTTTTTCTATTCCCATACTTTGGAGATTAAAATTTTTGTGACTTTCTACTCTCATAATGAGATTAAAGTCTTCGTGATTTTGTACTCCTTTTCCTCCTCGATTTGAATATTAAAAACTTCACTGTTGCATTAAATCGGCTTGAAGATTAAAAACTTCGCCGTTGTATTGGATTGACTTTGAAGATTAAAAACTTCGCCTTTATATTGAATCGCCTTAGAAGATTAAAAACTTCGCCGTTAGTGAATATATATGGTTGTGTCATATTCCAATATAGAGGAAAAAAATTGGAGTGAATTTTGATCGCTGTCTCTTGCAAAGAGAAAGTAAGAAACAAAGAGATAGAAAGCATGCAAGCCGTTAAATTATATTGAAATATTGTGCTTCCAGAAATGTTCATTTGATGAAGCCAATAGGTTTAAACGGTTTTTTATCATTGACGTGTTGATCGAAGACTCCCATTCGATTTCACTGCGCAATGGTTCAAAGAAAGGAAACTTAAATGAAATCAGTGCTTGTAAAGTGAGTGGACAGAGGTTGTGAATCCAATGGGATTTTCAAACTGAAATTGTCTGTTGCAATTAACTTTGTGGTTTTCTAACAGTTTCATCCAGTGAATTTGTTATAATCATTTGGAGATATGATAATTTTGTTGAAAAACCAAATGAAAAAAAAAAAATTGTGTATCTCTAAATTTGGTTTCATACAGAATGATACAAACAATATCACAATGGATTAGTCTTTGAAAGTTGTAAAGTGAACGGGCAGAAACCATGTTGTGCTTACATGGTCTTGTGATGCCGATTAACCACGTTGTGGAGGATGTCGGCTAGTCTATTTGATCAGGCATCAGTTGCTAATTCTAAAGCACCACAGGTTCCTTTGTTATCCTTTTGTTGCCTTGAGATATTAAGAAAATAATATTTTATTTGGATATTATTTTGGTTTCACTAATATCTATAAATTGATATTATATCTTATGAGAAACGTATTATGACGCTTTCATACTCTATCTCGGCAACAAAATAGAATAGTCACATGAAATATTATGAAATGTGGGGGCGTGTGGCTATACATAATAAAAGCCAATAATAGACTTAATGTCTATATTATATGACTTTGGACCCCATGAATTTTTGGTGGATATTAACGTGGTAATTAATGATTCACGATTATTCGATCTTTGTGATGACTAGATAAGACTATCAATTCGGTGGTTGGTTATGCACTTTTATAGAAATATAGGTATGTTCTATAGCGAAAAGGTGCTACTTAAAATGTTAGTATGTTCTTTCATGGAAAAGTGTCACTTGAAAAGTTGTGACTATTCATGAGAAAAATATGTTGGTTGAAAGATTACTTTTTGTATAGACATGACCTCCATGAACGGATGTATGGATTCATTGGTCTATAAAGAGGTAAATTAACTGACGATGTTAGTTGAAAAAAAATCTATATCAAGTTGGATTTTAAGCGGTGAACCAACCAATGATAATTATAAAATTCATATTGATTTAGATTTGTATAATGAATGAAGGTTCTATAATTTAGGCATCAAGTAAATAGCAACACGGAAATGGTTGAGAAATATATTAAATATTAGTAAAAGGTTGTGGCCACAACTAATGCAACCATTCCAAGCTATTGATAGTGATGCTATATTAAACAGTGAAAAAACTGAAGGGCTCCAAAATTTTGGAAGATATTCAATTTTGGCTCTAGCCGTTGACAGTGGTTTGCATACATTGCAATAGTCAAGCGTCAATAGAAAGGGTTGGGAGCAATATGTATAACGGGAAATCGTTACATACAACGAAGACATAAAACCGTTTGACAACTACTCTCTAGGGGATTATCAATATTGACATTGTAAGGTCAAGTGATAATGTGTCGGATCCGCTTACAAAAGGCTAACTAGAGAGGTAGTAGAGGTCATCGAAGAGAATGGGACTATGGCCGAGGACAAGTCGTCATGGCGGTAACTCTACCTAGAAGACTGGAGATCCCAAGATCTAGGTTCAAGAAGCTCAAACAAAGTTATGTACGACCGCTCCAACATTGTCAAACAACTCAACCCGTTCTCGTAATAAGACAATGTTCAGTACCAAGGATAAAATGTTAAAGACATTTTTTAATGATTATCTTAGTTTGATACGGGAATTATCAAATAGTGTAGATCTACGGGATTACACGTATAGAAATCACCTATGTGAGTGTGAAGTGGAAGCCGCTTCAAGGAGAATTTTGTAAGGCCAATTCTCTACGCACTCATGAACCAGGCGATGTTCATGGCTGAAACGAACACAACAATGAGAACCAAAGACGGCCAAGGGCTAATTGTGTGACATATATTGTCTAGGTATACACCAAAGCTCGACGGTTCAAAGATATCAAGTCTACCGATTGACGAGTATATCTGATATATGTTCACTACGGAAAGTTCAAAGGGAAACCTACTTATCCAGATGCAATTAGTTCTTACTTGCAAATCACACAAGTTTCTGCACATTTTTCACTATAGAGCCATTCCCCATTCATGTGGGGGATTGTTGGGGTTTTTTGAATAGTTGTGAATGTGAAAAGGCACCATAAGCACCTCTTTATTGAAAAGGTATCACACCTTTTCATTACACCCATTCTTGGTCTATAAATAGTGAGACACTTCCTCATTTTTGATATACACAACAAAATATTTCTCCCCTCTTCTAGAGTCATGTGATTTGCTACCGAATTTGAGTTCGCTGTTTACTGTGATTTGAATTACCGCTATCACAGTAAGGTTAATTCTGTTCTATCCTGGGAGAAATTAATCCACAACCTTGGGTAACTGTGAGGGGATTAGATTTCTTAAGGACAAGCAGTGTATACTGTTGGCTCGAAATTTTTCTACTTCATCTATTTCTGTTTTGGTCATTATCTAACAAATTTTTTACTGCTTAGATTTCTCTCAATGTTTCTAGGGTTGACGAGTTGCAAAGTAGGCTGGATGTTCTCATTTTCCTGGGTTTTGCTGTGATAGGGTGGAGTGTGCTTGCATTTACAGATGAAGTATTATGCTGGCTCTGTGGGACGGTTAAAGAAAGTAAGAACACCAGTAAAACATCTCGAGTGTCTCATGATTTTCTTTTTTCTTTTCATGTTTGGAATAGAATTGATTCTTTTGGAGGAAACAAAAGAACTTTGAAATGATTTCTCTGATACCAATTTTGCTTATTTTACAATGTCGTGCTTTCAGATGAAGACTACATATTGCGATTTGCACCACCTTTCTCGCGGTTGGAACTTCTTCAAGCTCAGTCCTACCTGGATGCATAGTACCTAGTTGGATGATCAAATTCTCCATAAAGGGTTTTGAAGTTGTAACAAATCTATAAGAGTAAGGCCTGTTCCCCTTTTCTTTTGCTGAATTTGTATCAACTATGATCAGTTATAAAGTCTTTGAAATGCAAGAATATACACGCCATTTCATGTTTACGTTGAGTATTATCGAAGTTAGCTGTAGGGGATTGTGGAATCCTCACTTTCCAATACTCCAAAACTAGGAACAATGTAAAGTTTTACCGAAATGGCTACGAAAATTGGAGTTGCCAATTTTGTTTTTCAAACTATGTATTCCTCAACTTGGGACTTCTATTATAGCTTGTTTGTTGTCAATCTCAGTTTTGAGAATGTTGCAGTTTAAATACACTTCATAGATACAGTGCAGCTGCAAGTGGTGTCAAGGTGGAGCTCTCTTATTTGCATCACTTCTCCTAAGTTGATAACTCTGCAAAATGTTGGACAAGTCAGTCTACAATATGATTATTTTGAAGCTTGTGTGATATAATATTAAACGCTTAGAAGTAATATAAGGAAATATTGAAATAACAGTTAAGACGCAAGGTTCTTAGAAATAAATGGTACATCAAGGTGAAAATCTTGATTAGTTAAATGAGTTTGAAAGTTGTAAAAGTTATATAGAATACTCTCATTAGTGAAATGGTGTTGATTGTTGAACCCTTTAAGTTGTTTGTATGAACTTTTAAGACATATAATGCACTTTGCGTTTACTTTTGGTTGTTCCTTTTCATCTTCCTTGACAAACTTGAGGGTTCACCACGACGATCTTGATACTTGTAATTGCATGTGATCTGCAATGATTTTCTTAAGGGCAGATATAATGTGGATTCTGTAGGTTCAACTAAAGTTGATTAATTTCTGCTCGAATTATATCCAAGATTAGAATCTGGTGTCTCCCATGTACATATAATAATACTAATGTCAACTGGCAAGTTGTGAATCTTGTGATGCTGTGGAATATGGTGTGCCCGAATCCATATTGTATACTTGTCTTATCGCCAACCCCTTTTCTCCTCGGCTTAAAATGACAAAATGTAAAATGATACACTCCCATTTTCTCATCCTAGATATGCATTTAATCAATCAAATCCCAAACGCAAGGAAGACTAGTTGTGGGTAAAACTCAGTTAAAAATTCATGTTTTGTACGAAAGAAATAAGATTCCAGTAAATATTGTGGGGAAGTCAATTGGCGTATTGAGAAACTTCATCTGGGCAAGTAGGTAAGTTTGTTTACTTTTTAATAAACAACATTTAACAAATTATGTCACATTAAAAATTAATCCTCGTACATATTCCGCTCTTGAGGTCACCAAATCAAGCCTAAATAATCCACATCCACGTACACTTTTATCAAATAAAAAGATACCATGCATGAGCTTTGTGGAAATTGACTCAAAGTCATTGCAACGTTGACTTGAGTCAACAATAATAGTGAATGGAAATTAAGCAGTCGTAGAAGGAACGTGCCTCTTGGGCAAAATTTGAAAGGTCAAGTCATTTTCACATGGTCATTTTGGAAAATTTGGGAACTTTCGTAAGACACCTTTTGATTGAATGTTAGGCATTCCTAGGAAATCAATCTCAGTTGTGAATTGATTACTATATATGTGGACTAGGCATTCCTAGTTTGATATATATCCATTAAACAATTAAAAACATATGGAGTTCCAACTACTCCTACCTTTCTACTACTATTCACTTGTACTTCTAGTCCTTCAATCTCACCTTACTTGCTTTTCATATGCTGGACAGCATCTCTGTGCTCCTGATGATGCTTCTTATTTGCTTCAATTTAAGCAAGGCCTCACACTTGATACAAGTTATCATTCGTGTGTTGATGGCGAGCCGCGAGCCAAGACTTTGTCCTGGAATGTTACAGTGGATTGTTGCAAATGGGATGGTGTTACTTGTAATGAATCTACGGGTCATGTGATGGGCCTCGATCTTTCTTGCGGCTATCTTTCTGGCTCAATTCCAGAATCCATAGGCAACCTCAGTAGAATTAGAGAGTTGGATCTTTCTAACAATGATCTCACCGGTAATGTTCCCTCAACTATTTCAAAGCTGAACCAACTTAGCTACTTAGATCTCTCTAGCAATAGCTTAGAAGGCTTGATTCCAGAATCCATTGGCAATCTCAGTAGAATTCAAGTGTTGTTTCTTCGTTATAATAATTTCACTGGTCATATTCCCTCAAGTATCTCAAAACTGAACCAACTTAGCTACTTGGATCTCTCTAACAATAACTTTGAAGGCTTGATTCCAGAATCCATTGGCAATCTCAGTAGAATTCAAGAGTTGATTCTTCGTTATAATAATTTCACTGGTCATATTCCCTCAAGTATCTCAAAACTGAACCAACTTAGCTACTTGGATCTCTCTAACAATAACTTTGAAGGCTTGATTTCAGAATCCATTGGCAATCTCAGTAGAATTAGAGAGTTGGATCTTTCTAACAATGATCTCACCGGTCATATTCCCTCAACTATTTCAAAACTGAACCAGCTTAGCTCCTTAAATTTCTCTCACAATAACTTGGAAGGCTTGATTCCAGAATCCATTGGCAATCTCAATAGAATTCAATGGTTGTTTCTTCATTATAATAATTTCACTGGTCATATTCCCCCAAGTATCTCAAAACTGAACCAACTTAGGTACTTAGTTCTCTCTTACAATAACTTTGAAGGCTTGATTCCAGAATCCATTGGCAATCTCAGTAGAATTCAAGGGTTGTATCTTCCTTATAATAATTTAACTGGTCATATTCCCTCAAGTATCTCAAAACTGAACCAACTTAGGTACTTAGATCTCTATCATAACTTCTTCACGGGCTTTGAAAAGCAAGTACGGTGGTCAAAGTTGCAGTACCTTAATTTGGGGAACAATTTTCTTCAAGGTTCTTTGCATAAGTCCATTTGTGACATGATTGACCTTACCATCCTCGATTTGGCTCATAACAATTTCAGTGGTACTATCCCAGGATGTTTAGGTAACTCCAATTGGGTTTATATTGTAGACTTACGAATGAACAATTTCCATGGAGAGATACCAAGATTCTCTGCTATAGATTTACGGTATCTTGGTTTAGCCGGCAATCAGTTGGGAGGACAAGTCCCACGATCCTTGGTTAACTGTACAAGGTTGGAAGCTCTTGATTTGGGGAATAACAAGATAAATGACACGTTCCCGATATGGCTGGAGAAACTTCCATACCTACAAGTTTTGATTCTGAAATCAAATCTCTTCCACGGTTCAATTGGTGATTCGAAGTCTGAATTTTCATTTCCTGTGTTACGAATCTTTGACCTTTCAAACAATAGCTTCGCTGGAACTTTGCCATCTAATCTTTTCAGAAATTTTAGAGGTATGATGGAAGTGGATGAAGGAAATAATGTAACTCTTCAAGGTTACTCTTACGATTTTAGTCTGATGATAAAAAGTAACGAGCTTGTTATAAAAATCACATCAACTATGACAAGTATTGATCTATCAAGCAACAGATTTGAAGGAGAGATTCCACATTCCATTGGAAGTCTGCACTCACTTGTGTTACTCAACTTATCTCACAACAGCTTCCATGGTCGTATTCCCGGAGAAATTGCAAAGATAAATGAGCTCGAAGCATTAGACCTCTCATGGAACAAACTCATTGGAGAAATTCCTGGTATACTGTCGAATTTGCATTTTCTTGAGGTCTTGAACCTTTCAAACAATCATCTTGCTGGGCGCATCCCGCTTGGAAAACAATTCAACACATTTTCAAATGAATCATATCGTGGAAATCCTGATTTATGTGGATTGCCACTTTCAAAGGAATGTGGAACCAAGAACGTGTCACATGAGTCGCCATTTGAACAAGATCATGATGATTCATTTTTTGCTCGCGGGTTCACATGGGAATCTGTGGTAATAGGGTATAGTTGTGGCATGAGTTTTGGGTTGTTCCTCATATTACTATTGGAAAAGCCAAAATGGATCGTGAAACATGTGGACGAAATTGCTCAAAAAATTGCTGAAGAAATTGCACTCAAGAAACGGAGGAGGCAAAGGAAGAGACGTCAAAGATAGTGAAACATGATTTAAGAATGAACTATCAATTCACCAGGTAACAATAGTCTCTATAATAGCTTGCTTTTTGTTCCTTAAAATGTTAGCTGTCTTCAATTTTTTACAAGATTGTTTTGTTGATAAACACATGACCATTGTTATTTTTTTCCTAAGCACCTAAATATTCAAAAATCAGGAAAGGTAATAATAGTTTAAAAGGACATGACTCATTCAATTCTAATATCATCTCCATTCTCATTCTTGTCTCTGCAGAGGTTGGTGGAGAGTTAGAAGGTTTACTCACTATTTTCATTAATACTAAGTTGGTGTTGATGATCTAGAAAATGGCAATGGATGCCTCAGTTTCTTTACTTTATTCTTATTGCTGTCAAATGCATGTGTTCGAGGTGATTTGTACTGTTTTATGGTAGATATAAGACAAACCTCAAAAATGTATTGTTATTTATTGTATCGTATGCAATGTTAAATAATAATGAAAAATATCATTTTATATAACGCTTATTTGGTGTAATTGTATTGTCACGTTATTGTCTTTCTCATCATGCACTAATTATTTATAAGACATAGGAGTATATATTTATCCTTTACCGTAATTTTCTTTCCTCGTAACTGTACCTCGTAGACTATTTTTTCGTAATATTATAGTTATTTCTTCATGTTGACCGTGCGTGATATTACTAACTACAAAAATAATACAATCTATCCGAATATTGTATTCACGAAATAATATAATACAATACAAATAGTATATGATAAAAGGATAGCCGGGTAAGTGGTAACAACTTACCTTGTCAAGAATATTAAAGAACCTATTGAAGCCTCCACTTTGAAACTGCAAAGCTCAATCTTCTTGCTATGTTCCTCACCGTTGTACCTGTTGTTGTCAAATTCCAAAGTTAGGTCTGAAAGGGGTAACAATATGTAAAATTGTGGGAAACAGGTAATAACATCGGAAATATGTGAGGAGTGCACAAATAGCATATTTGCAACGCCTTCTAAGGCGCTCCATTTTTTTCAAAACATTTAAGATACGACCTTTTAACTAAAGATATTGAATCTAAACTCCATTTAAGCCAAACAAAAGTTTAACTTCAACTTCAAACGAAAAAAATTGAAGTTAGGAACTTCAATTCTGGAAACTAAAGTTAAGTGGTTATGCCTGCAAGTTTCTTTATAAAATAGCTATGTCTAAGTAGGTTGTCTGGCTAACTTTTTTGTGAAATTTAGATGAGTAGCTATTTTTGACACGCTCAATGAGTTTTATCCACCGTTTCAAAATTAATTGAGAAGTAGCCAAAAATTCACATGCACACTTACGCTTCATTAGCGTTGGAAAACACTCCAGACTAGTCTCGGTATTTTATACTGGGACTTTGAACTAACATGTTCAAAGGTCCTATTATTTTATACTGGACCGAAACTTTATATATAAAGTCCCATAACAAAATAATGGGACTTTGAACTATCATGTTCAAAGGTCCCATTATTTTATACTGGAGTTAGTTTACTAAAGCTTTATATAAAATCTCATAATAAAATACTGGGATTTGTCCGAAGGTGGCTATTTCTCAGCGAATTTATTTTTGACGGCTACAGATCAATTAGCACGCGCCAAACAGGCTCCTACGCGAAATTTTTACACTTTTTATTGGAATTTGTTGGACCTTTTACTATGGTAAGTTTTGATCTTCAACTAGAGGAATGGTAAAATATATCATCCTGAATTTGCCCAAATTTATCGATGGTTAATACATCTGTTTAAGTCTGCCTTTACCATAAGGAAAAAAAACGCGATAAACACCTAATGAATCTTCTACTTGGGCGTAATTTTAAAAAGGGAGATTTACAAATATATACAATCTTAACACCAAAATTACAAAAAATACCAACATTATTCCATTTTACAAAAATACCAACAATTTTTTTACACATTATATACAAAAATCAACAAAACTAATAAATTAGGGTTCCTCCTTCTTCCTACTGTCCCCCCCCCCCCACTGCTACCACCCCAGGCGGCGGCGCCGCCTAGTCACCGCCGGCTGCCGCCGGCCGCCACCGTTTTTTTTTTTTTTTTTTTGAATCTAAAAAATGAAATACACATAAATACACATATAAACATTGATTTGTTTTTGAAATTAAAGTTGGAAAATACATATAAACAAAAATACATGTAAATACATAAAAAAATTGTGTTATACATACACTAAACACACACATACATACACGAATCTACAGATCTACAAACGAAACATACAAATTTATGTGTTTGACATTTATTACTTGACATACACACAAAAATACATACAAAAAATACAAATAGATGCTCGGATATACACGTTCATACAGTGATATACACGTACATACACTTGTGTGCTGAAAATTATTACATGTATATACACGAACATACAGATACATACACTTGCAGATCTGCATTTGAATGTGTATATTCAAATGCAAAAAAGGATCTGAACTTGTATTAACAAAATACATGTGTATACATAAAAATACACACATATACACATAAAAAATGAAAAAGAAAAAAGAAAAAAGAGGAGAAGATGAAAAAGAGGAGCAGATCTGCTCCAATCGCCGTGGTGGAGCCACGCAGCGGCAGCGGCGGCGACGGCGGAGCAGAGGCACGGGGGAGGGGGTGACGGCGGGAGGGTGGGGTGGGTGGGTGGAGGAGAGGAGAGAAAGAGAGAGGGAGAAGTTAGGGTTTTGGGTAGAGAGGGAAGAAAGGAAATGAAAAATTGTATATTTTGTAAAATGTGAAAAAGTGTTGGTATATAGGGTAATTATTTAAAAATATCGGTATTTTTTGTAATTAAGTGGTTTAGTATGTCAATTAGCGTAAAAATGTCTTTTAAAAAATAGTACTTATCTTTTTTGCAAAAATACCATGATAGTCCAAAAAATTTCATCCCATGTACCCCCTTATCCCTGGTTATGTCCTTTTGTCCCCACTAAGAAATATTTTAGCAAAATGGCCTCCTACCCATTTTTAAACGCGTAAAAAGACTATTTTGCCCCTGAATAAAACTAGCCCTAATTTTGTCCAATCTGCCCATTTTCTTCTTCTTCTTCTTCTTCTCTCTCTCTCTCTCTCTCTCTCTCTCTCTCTCTCTCTCTCTCTCTCTCTCTCTCTCTCTCTCTCTTGCGAATTAGGGTTCGTTTCCTTCTCTTTTTTTTTTCTTTGTTTAGTTTGCTACGAATTTGTCTTTTCCCTTAGTTGATGTTCATTATTTATCCAATTTTTCATTCCGTGAATGTTTAAATTTTATTTTTAATTGGTAATTTTTATATAATTTGTTACATTAAATAATTTTAATTAGGTAGTTAATGTGATTTTTAGTAAAGCATTTTCGTTGCACTTTGATTTCCTTTAACTCTAGAAATTATTTCCCACAGGGCAATGGTTGACACATAAATTATATTAATTATGTAGTTAATTTAATGTTTAGTAAAGTGTTGGTGTTTTAGTTTATTTTCCTGTAACTGTAGAAAGTGTTGCCCACAGGGCAACAATTGACATAATATTCAAGCATAATCTTCCTTTTTCCTAGAAATTGTTGCATTATGGGCAACAATTGACACCATAACATCAAGTACGAGTTGTGTGTTTTTGTATGGGAAGTGTCAAGCTGCATTTTTCTTATTGCTTAGTAGTAGATATTTTTCTTTTTATTCTTGTTTCTCTTTGGATGTTGATATTGCATTTTTTTACTGGTACATGAGAAGTTGTTGGTGTGAGTTCATTATAGTCCGTCGTAATGTACGTTTTCTCGTCTTTTTTATTAGTTATGTATTCATCTAAATATTAACTTTTTTGTTGCTCAAGTATATTTGTGATGTGTTGTGCCATAGGTAGGAGATCAATTCTTTAAGTTTGAGTATTAGTTTGATGCCAAGTGTTGTTGGGGTGGTGATATGAAGTATAATAGTTTGATTAGTACGCTTCTGTCCGAGCCTCGGATGATGATGTTGAAATAAGGTGTTTTTGGAAAATTCATGGAGTTGGATGATGTGAATGTTTCTTGGAATGTTGTTCATTGTATGATGCTTTCACAGACGTATTGCGCCAATGACATGTTGATTAGGTTTAGTGTATTTAGCCATCCATGTGTATTCGATTTGGATGCGTTTCACTTAGGGATTTGCCTCGATGATTTGTCTGCACGCGAGGGTTCTGTTGAAACACCTCCTGCTCGACAAGATAAGGTATGTGTAGGTGTTGCATTTAATATTCAGCAAGTCCAACATAAAGTATTTCTTTTTTGATGGTATAGTTTTGAAGATCTATCATTTTTCTTTTAAAAAAAAGTACAAGTGGAAGTGTTGGCTGGCTATAAGCAATTCAGTAGCTATTGGGTGGAAAGGGATAAAGGGAAAGTATTTTATTATTTTGCTATGATTTCAAGTGAAATCCTCATTAGAGAAGTCAGAGTAAGATGTTGTCTGCCTGGCAGCAGTTTAAGACCTCAAAGTTGTATATAGTTGGGTAAACATATGTCAAATATTGCCTCTCTGTCAATACTTATCAATAGAGAAGTTAGAGTAACATGTTGTCTGCCTGGCAGCAGTTTAAGACCTCAAAGCTGTATATAGTTGGGTAAACCTATGTCAAATGTTGCCTCTTTGTTAATACTTGTCAATAGAGAAGTACTGTACTGACAATAGAGAAGTCAGAGTAACATGTTGTCTGTCTGGCTGCAGTTTAAGACCTCAAAGCTGTATATAGTTGGGTAAACCTATGTCAAATATTGCCTCTATGTCAATACTTGGGCTATTTTTTCAAGATGGTTGTGTTTTTCTGTGTGTAGTTGTATATATCAGCTTTTGTGTTTATTTCTAATCTTTGTTTATGTGATTGGTTTCATAGATTGCTAAAGAGTCGCCTAATTATCATAGATTGAGGAAGGTGGAAATTATCATTGGACGGCTGATCCAAATTATCAACTGTTTATTGATACCATTTTTGGAGGGCAGGAAAGGTGTGGTATATCTTGGGAGACAGTTGATAGAGTCTTTTTCCCCATGCACTTAGGTGAAGAAAGTGGTGCTTCAGTCACCCATTATTTTCTTGGTGTTTTCCACATTGATGAGCACCGACTTGACATCTATGACTCATTATATAATGAAGAAGATGAAGTTGTCAAGGCGCATGTGGATTGTTATGCTCGGATGATTGCCCCACTGCTTGATTTTGTTGACTTCCATAGGTATCGAGCATCCTACGGTTTGGTGTATACACCACTGAAGTATGATTGGGTCAAATGCCCAAAGCAGAGCAATGAGTAAGCATTGATTAGTGGCATTTTTAGCAGTTTCTTGATGATTTTCCTTTCTATTTAGCCTTGCATTATCTTTTTGTGCAGGTATGATTGTGGAGCTTTTGTTCTTAAGTTTGCTGAGTCAATAATGTATGGGAATGATGTTTCGAAGATAAAGTTTACATAGTTCAAAGATTATCGTTTTGATTGGGCTATAAATTTGTGGAGTCATCGAAGGTCCAAGTCAAATGGTGGATATGATACTCCTCCCAAGAAGATAGACAATGATTGTCATGATCATAATTCTCTACTTTGTGAATGAGTACTTGGAAAACCTTTAGCAGTTGTATAAATGTAATGAGGATGATCAAATTATTAATGTGAATGCTTGAGTGCTTCTCTTTTAGTTGATGCAACTGAAAAAATCATTTGTGTGTATTGGATGCTTATGTCTTTAGTAATATAAATGCTTTGGTATTGGTAGAGTTTGAATGGGTTTAGTGTTGAATATACATTTTCCTATTAGCGTTTTATGTGCTCGTGGCTTGTTCTTTCAGTGTTTGTTTATATTTTGTGAGTTTTATGATGTTATGAGGGCAATAACTCAGTGCAAGTGGATTGTGAAATTTGATGAAGGGTAGGCAACATCATTTCAAGTGTATTAGCTTTAAAAATATGGGTGGGGGGTGGATGCCAAGGCTGCCTGTTAAGGGATCTAATTTCTGAGGGGTATAGGTCAAGTTCTGCTAGTTAGGCATCTGTTAATTGACTGTGTGGTTTAGGTAAGACTTTTCTGGTAGTTGTGTTGGCGCATTGCCTGTGTGGTTTAGGTAAGACTTTTCTGGTAGTTGTTGCCTATTCGCCAACACTTGCATTTAAACACAATGGTAGAAGGGGATTACTGGAGAAATGAAGCTAAGATATATTGAATACCTAGTTTTTTTGGGTAGGGGTGGATATCAAGTGCTGCCTATTAAACTGAGGGGTATAGGTCAAATGCCGCTTTTCAGGCATCTAGTTAAGGGATTTAGTTTGTGAGGGATGTAGACCAAGTGTTGCCTAGGCAACAACTTAATGGAATTGAGTGTGAGGTGTTGGTAAGGATTTGAGGTCACCTGTTGCCCATTTACCAACACTTGTATCTAAACACAATAGTAGAGGGGGAAAGAAATCTAACACATATTATATCAAAAGAAAATAGTACAAAGAAAATTGAATTTTCTTAAAAAGGTGCTTTAAAATATCAAACAATACATAATATTAAATAACAGAATGATCTAATAGAATATAACTAATTTGGTGAAGGCGGTGGGGTCGATTCGTCGATGATATTTGATCCGGCATCATCGTTTATGCGTCCTGAAAGCACCATCTCTCTTATTTGTTTGTGTACTTTAAGTACATTGTGATGCAAACTCTAAAATTCTGCTTCTAACTTCTTCATTTGATCCAGATACTTGTTGTTTGCACTCCGTGTTCATTGTAAGCAATGTATATGCATTTTGTTGCCATCTAAATTCTGCACACATTAAAATTGTTACACGAGTTTAGAGTTTGTTGAATAGATTAACGAGATATATAGGCGCAAACATTCAATTTTTTCTTTGTTTTAGTGGTGTGTGTAGGCGTTGGAGGTTGACTGCAACAAGTAGCCATAACTTGTAGGGCAATTTAGTACACACGTAAAGTGCTGCCTGTTATGCATCACATGTATAGATCTCTCTACCTTTTATTTTGCACCAAACCTTCAAGTGTTGCCCACAAGGCAACACTTGTAAAATCACTTACTATGCATTCAAAACTACTGCCTATTAGGCAGCACATGTAGAGCTACTCTACATTTGAACCAAAGCTACTCTACGTGTAGTGTGGCCTTGTGGGCAACACTTACAAGGCACCACTTCAGGCGATCAAAAGTGTTGTATACTAGGAAACACATGTAGAGTTTATCTACTAGCAATTGTTTGTAGTACAACTACAAGTGCTGCCCACAAGGCAGCGAGTGCATTACAAACAAATTCCCATGGAACAGATCTTAAAAAGCGTTTCCTGTCAGTGACAATTTACATATATCATCTACAAGTTATTTCAAGTTAATTTAGGGCAAAGCAATGCTGTTGCAACTAAATAAGAGTAATCGCAATTTCTATTAGTAAATTCTGCAACAAATACAGATTCAAACTAATATATCTTTTTTTGCAGTAATTGATAATCAATGTGACGTTAATTGCTGGTTATCTATCAGTAGTTTGCAATCATTATCATCAAAGTTCACAACTCGCTATAGCGAATCTGTTATTATACGAAAATTAAATAAATTCTATGAATTTAAGATGTAAATCTGGAAAATTTAATTTAAAAACTACGTATAATTAATGAAATATTGAAGAAACTTACCTTTGAATCTTCTTTTTTCTGGAAATTTGGAGTTCTTAGGTTAATCAGTTGGAAGAGCTTATGTTTTGCTGGAAATAAGTTGCAGAGTAAAGGGAGGAAAGGTCGGGGGCAGATCGCGTGTTTATATGATTTGTTCAGGGGCAATTTAGTCCAAAAAGATTCATTTAACTTAGAGAAGGTCATTCTTGCTAAACCACTCTTAGTGGAGTCAATTAGGCAAATCATTACCTTAAGTGTCATAGTTTTGTCATTTACCCATGATAGTCAAGTGGAATTCGGAAATTTGCATGAATAGTTTATGTTTTATCCCTGTTTAAAGAATCGTACAAAAGTAATCTCAATTTACAAGTTTTGATTGGGGTTGGGGGGAAACGTTGATGTTTTGTGCATCCGACGAAATTTAATAATTTGGATTATTTTTGAAGAAGTTAAACACACTCGTGAAAAAGAAAATCTTTTTGGAGGAATTTTGCTTGTTATAAGTCCCTATAGGCTAACACCCGATGGTCCATATCCAGGGACTGTAGAATTTGCAAATTTGAAGTTGTAAGAAGTCTAGAACCTCATGAAACAAATACACAGCAGAAATTTATGCTCTATTGTCCTATCAGTTCAAATCTGTACACTGATAACGTACATTTCATTAGGTTGAATTGAGCTACTATAGTGAATAATATTTCATTGCAAGTTTGATACGGTATCAGGCAAAATGAAAATAGAGCTATAACCCATTACTAACGAATATATTGTACTGATATTGCACAAGAAATATTGCACTATCAAGATATATAACTTGTTGAAGTGTGTTGTGATATGGGAATGGGTCCCACATCGGTGGAAAAGAGAGGGCAAGATGCCCATATAAGTTTTGGACAATCTTCCGGGGGATTTGCAAAAATATGACACGGGAAGCAATGGTTTGCCTTTTTGCCCCCGCTAAGAGATGGTTTGCAAAACTGCCCCGGTTAAGATTTAATGAAAAAAATCCGGGGCCAAGACTTCCCGTTATATTTTTCCGCTTTTCAACACTTATCCCTTCAAGTATTGGCAATAGGCAATACTTGCCGCACTGGGCCGTAAGTCTTGGCAATTGCCAAGACTTGCCATTGTCCCCTGCTCGATTTTCCAACACTTGTCCGACAAGTATTGGCACTAGGCAACACTTGCTGCACTGCGTTAAGTCTTGGCAATTGTCAAGACTTGCCCCTTCCAGTTTTCCCTGCATCATCGCCATATAACTTGAAGTATTGGCAAAACAGCACTTGCCCTTGAAGTATATCCAATTGCCAAGACTCACACATTTTTTGCCTTGAAGTCTTGGCTTGCGGACTAAATAAGGGCATTTTGCTAAAACATTCCTTAGCGCTGGTAATTTTGTAAAACCACTCCTTATGGAGGGCATCCGGTGAAATTTTTTGCAATCTTCCACCCTTTGAGCTAGGTCCAAACTTATATGGGCCCCCGTATGTGTGGGGGTGTCCGTGTGATGGGCGCCCTAGTTTGTTGGGTCTTAAACCTTTTCATACAATGGGCACATACCTCTTAGAGAACCAATATACTTATGGTGAAAGTTTGTCTTGTATTGTTTATTGCCACATAGTTTGTATAGCAGAGCTATCCACTTGGAATGGGAAATTTTGATGCGTAGTCATTTTTGGACGCACTCAAAAAGTTTTATCCACCGTTTCAAAATTAATTGAGAAATAGTCAAAAATTCATGCGCACACTTATGATACGCCTTTGAACACCCAAATATTTTGTTATGGGACTGAAGCTTTATACAAAGTCCAAGGTCCCATTATTTTGTTATGGGACTTTATCTCATAACAAAATAATGAGATTTATCCCATAACAAAGGTCCCATCAAAAGATAAATCTCATTATTTTGTTATGAGACTTTATATATAAAGACTTTATCTCATAATAAAATAATGTGATTTATCCCATGACAAAGTTCCCATCAAAGGGATAAATCCCATTATTTTGTTATGAGACTTTATATATAAAGTTTTAGTCTCATAACAAAATACTGGGGCTTTGAACAAAACTTGTTCAACGCTTCCGTATTTTATACTATGGTTAGTTTACTGAAGCTTCCCAGTATAAATATTGGGGCTTTGAACAAAAGTCCCAGTATTTATACTGGGACTTGTCCGGAGGTGGCTATTTCTCAGCGAATTTATTTTTGACGACTACAAATCAATTAGCGCGCGCCAAACAGGCCCCTACATGAAACTTTTACACTTGGAATGGGAGGAGGCCACATTATTCTAAAATTCTTGATTGCATGAAAATAAGTTTCTTGCTTTAGTTTGTTAAAGAGGAACAATATGAGAACATTTTTAATAGAGTTTCTTGGTTATTTATCCTAACCGGGGGTTTATCAGAAACAACATTTCCACCTTGATGGGATAAGGTCTGCGTACATTCCATCCTCCCCAAACTCCATTTATGAGATATACTGGATATGTTGTTGTTGTTGCTTATTTAAGTTGAAATAAAGAATTCTCATTTATAGTTATTCAAATTTTTTCGTCTTTTCTTTCTTTGATATAAAGTTGAAAGTAGAACTTGAAGTGTACTTTAATTAAAGGAAGACAAGGCTGCAAATAAGGCTCTTGTAATGTTTCGTGTAAAACTTTTAGCCCAGCGTCTTTTGTGATTTCCTAGCTGCATTTAGGGCAATAGCTTACTTTGTAACCATTCAGTGGCTGAGATACGAAGTTGAGGCCAATCAAAAGACCAAAAGTTGAGCAAACTTTAGTCTTGCAGAATGAAGACAGCTCGGACAAAGAAAAAAAAGAACCTTCAATCTTGAACTTCTTTAGGGACTGAAGTTGGCCACAACGTCATGTTTCTGGAATTGAAATTAGAGTTATCCTAAAGCTAATTTTACAAACTGTATTAAAAATGGATTTTCCTTAAATGGCGTTAACCTACTAGGTTGTTTGTGTACTTTCCCCTCGTCTAATCAAAATAGAATCTTTCTGGAGATTTACAAAACTAGAACATAATAAGGCAGTGGGTAGATTTTTGTCCCTACTTAACAAAATCTTTGAAAATGGCCTTCTAGGGATAAGTTTTTAATAGTAATTGTTGCCCATTAGTCATAAGTTTTAATTGGTAGAAACTTTGCCTAATAAGCAGCAATTTATACTATCTTCACTGTCTAAAAATTATGAAACGTCCAGCTCTTATGGATGTCATTTTTCTGCAATTCTCACGAATCCTTAGTATGTTGGCAAGCCCATGAATTGCAGTAAACGACGGGGAAAGTGTACGAAAGGCTACTTTTGTCACTGATTTTTGGGTACAGGCTATTAATTTTAAAATATTTAGTTTGTAGCAACTTTCGCTTAAAAGATAGAACCTCATATTGACTGAAGTTTCATCCTTAAAGATGGAACTTCATATTGACTGAAGTTCCATCCTTAAAGATGGAACTTCAGTCCAGGGCCATATGGACTGAACTTCAGTCAATGAACAGAACTTAAGTCAATGTTTATTTAGTAAAGACCCAAAAATAGCCTCTAGTATAAGTCCAAAGAAAATAGTGGTCTCAAACCAAATACCAGTGTTAAAAGTGGCCGCTGGATGAAATTTTTACGTAAACTACTGAACCCAACAGCCCAGGGGCTTGGTAGGCACAAGCTGGTACAGAGTTGGCAAGCAATATACACATTTATGGTGTTTTTCACTACGACATGTTCAAATTTCAAGTGAAAATAATGTGAAATGATATAATGCCCGAGCGGAGCTAGGTAGGATTTTAAAGTTTATTTTGATCATAGGTTCAAATAATGTTAGTAGTGTTTTTTTGAGTTTCTTTGTATATAATCTGGTACCCTAGAATAAGTGGGAGCACGTCGATCTTGAATTCCCTTGTAAATATTTATGTATCCTTGTATATATTTCACATTGTCGAAAAAGGTGAGCAAGTCACGTTCGTATTCGAAGTTTCGAACTATATCAGGTGTTTGTCCTTGAGAACTTTTCGATTGAAAAAATAAGTTTTTCAATATTGTACTTTAATGAATTTTAGGTTTGAATTCTCCAATTTATTTTCTTCACCATTTTCTTATTCACGAGTCTATTTCAATTTATCTAAAACAAGACTAACTTATTAAACAAACAAAAATACAGCAAGTTCATAAATTAACTTTCACTAGAATAATAGAAGTAGACAACAATTTTTGCGTTGTTGTAGTTAGTAATTTATCATATTTATTAGCACTTCCTCTTCAAACTTCCAACTATTATCGAAATTTTGAAAAGGCAGCAACTTCGAAATAATCATGATTTATATATTTTCAATAGCAGAGGTTGTAAAATCTCGTCCATTCTCGTATCTCTTATCTTTTTGTTAGTCAGTCTTGTCAAATTGTCATCTCCAAGACTCTAATTTGGATAATAAATAGATACAAATGTTGAGTCACATCAAAAGGAAAGATTACTTATTGTACTACTAGTATTTAATTTCTTCACAGAAAAGCTAAAAATGAAATTCTTTTTTTTTTGAATAAAAGCGATGGAACATGAATCTTGAAAACATATCCCTATATAGGCGATTAGGAGACGATAGAATGAGAAAGTAATGATAAGGACAAGGATGCGTGGGTCACTGAAAGGTAGCTCTTGAAAATGAAATGTAGAGCTGATCAAATGACAACAATTTGAAGCAAAGCCTATCCCATTTTTGCACAATCATATAAGATGTGAAAGCTTCACTTGGGATATTTTATGTGTTATATATCTGTATGTGTGTGTGGCTTTTTTTTTCTTTTCTTTCTGTAAATTCCTTTTATGGGTTTAGAAAATTATTTTTCCGTTAAAACACACCAATTGGAAGACTTCAGATGTTAATTTCAAACTAATCATAAATACCAATTGGAAGATTTCAGTAATCATCCAATTACGAAGTTTATATTATGGAGTTGTATCATGTAGAGTCGTTTGGAGATAAAGTATATCCACCAAAATGTTTTTCATTTATAGGATTGAACTTGAAGCATCTATATTGTTGTATCATGTAGAGCCGTTTGGAATTGTATCATGTAGAGTCGTTTGATTTTGGTATATTGTTGTAAAAAAGTGGCTTAGTCAGGCAATCCTCCATGCATTTTAAATTTATAGTAGTAATAAAGAAAAGGGTATAGGTCATACTTTTTGACTTGAACAAGATATATCTAATTCAATCATTCAAAGAAAACGTACATTTCTTATGATATTGTGTCCATTGACACAAAATTTTGACTTGAACAAGATATATCTGATGCAATTAGTCAATGAAAATGTATATTTCTTATGAGATTGTGTCCATTAACACAAAAGAGTAACGAACACTAGATTTGTAGTCAGAGGCGGATGTGTATAGTCAAATATGGTTCACATGAATCCATGGCCTTTCCATTAAACTAGGTATATTATGTACAAATTTACTCAAAATATTTCTAGTATATATGATGTTTGGGAACATATGCTCTAAAAGATTAAATGGTTCACATGATCGGGTGGTGATTCAATTACTCTTAGGAGCATGGATAAACTCCAACTTAGGATCCTTTAATATTTTTTTCCCCATCTATTACTTACATTGGTCTAACTTAGTTTGTTTTATTACAGAAAAAGGAAGCAAATTGCTCTATAATATTCAGATGAAGATTATTTGTCGACCACCCTGATGACAGTGTAGTCTTGCACATGAAAATGGTGAATCCATCATTTTATAATTCTAGATTAGCCTATATTTGTAGCCATGCGACAATGCACGAAAGAGTAAGGAACTCTTTAGGGTAATAATTCGCTTCTAAATATACAGGAACTTGAAATCTTCAAAGGAAACTGACAGTGCACGAACACACCTATTAGATAGGAGTATTTACATAACAGTATCTCTATAAACAAGATTTTCTAATAAGGATAAAAAATATATTGAAAACAATTTTCATGTTTTTTTGCTATGCAAGGAGGGATTATATTAATACAACATAAAGAAACCGTTTGGACATAGCAAGGAGCTCCGATGAGCAGCATATTTGGCAATATTTTTACAAGAGTAAATAGAAATTGTTCTACTAGTAGCAGTACTAGAAAGATCATATACCAGATATTTCGGGTTCGGGCTCTGAGAATAAAGAAAATCATGGTAGGGAGTGCTTCCTCCGAAAATGAGTTTTACGCAGTGTGAATCAGGACTCCAATGAAGATACCAAACACCGGATAAAAAATTCGAAAAAAGAAAGATCATAAAACAATATTCATATAATGTTATGTTATACTATTATTTTAATAACAATACCTTAAATAATCAAAAAAAAAAAAAATTGAACAAACAAGATCGTTATAGAAATGTATGACTCATCACTATATATGTTGATGATTATGGACAAATTAAATTGTGATGATATGTGTAGTTTGCTCCAAAATAGGCAGCTGACTCATCTAACATTCTTTTGATAAGTATATAACCACTTGTTGTTTCTTCGACGGCTATTTTTTTAATTCAAATTGGGTACTATTAACTCCGAAAATGACTTTCTATTAAAAAACTTGGTTCTTATTTTCCTGCTAATTTTATAAGGATATGACTAGGCTTTAAGAATTATCATCTTGTTCGTGTAATTACTATACATTATCAAACAAATATCAGATATATATATAGTATTAAGAATTTTCTTTCCCACTCTTATCATTTGGTTCTTTTTCCCCTCAACTTGGCGTTAGACATTTTAATTCACATATTTAGTACTACTCCATTTTTCTTGCGTTAAACCAATAAATTTCGAACTTTTCATATTTTACTGAAACGGATTGAATTATGGAATGAATCTATAACTATCTTGCAATCTTTATTCAGTTACAGTTTAATGCTTATGCTCGTAGTTAACAACGTAGACAAAATTTCCCTAGTACCCATGCTACAAAGAATTATTTTAATGCTTACTTTATGTCTATTAGATTAGTGCTAGGGCGATAGCTTCCTTGGTATCTAAAAAGTGTTTATACAAATTAAAGAAATCAAATGTCAGATAGCAAAATTTTAGGAATGTAGACAAAACGTACAACAATTGAGATGTTAGTTTCAATTAGACGTATTTGGCTTAAAACAAACATGATCCTTCAAGTTTGTGACCTTTCAATTCGATGCCTCTCTAATTTATTCAATACATAAATGTAACAATTTAGTTGGCAGCTCTTCAACATATGCATACCCTTGATGAATCAACTGGCCTCAAAAATTAAAAAGCATAGAAACAGATAATAGAGAAGAAAAAGAAAATTAGGGTGTCCAAGTTAAATCCTTAGATGGTACTACTTCTTAAATGTATTGACACTATGAATGTCTTATCTTATGAATAGGTCGTAATATTGATTAAGGAAACATGCTTAAACTACAAGAATTTCATAAGGTATTTAAATCTTACTCTTATCCACTGCATTATAATATCCTACATTTAGTTTGTTTGTGGTGCTAATTAATTAGTAATTAATTAATTATACTTCCATATTAAGAAACTGCACTTGACAATAATTTATTTGAAGGCACATGACTGGTTAAGTATAATTGTGACAGCTTATAATATGAGAACGACTTCATTTGGAATCTATTGCCTTAACATATTTACTTAAGGATATGAAATTCGACTGATCACGTAACCTGGATTTTTTCTTCACTTTTGATAAATGAATTGAAAAGGCCATTAGCATTCATGTATGATTGACACTTAAGGGGAGAATGTTTGTATTTGTAATATACATTAACAAACTAAATATATCATTTTTATTAATCAATATGCTTAGTTATATATAGTTCAACATTTGATGAGTAAATTTTCAAATTTATGGATTTCTTATGAATGAAAAGTTATTTCATGAATAACCAAATATTATTCCTATTTCCATTTAATTAAAGAGTACAATTACAAAACTCATATTTCGGGAAGGAAAAAAAAGAAGGAGAAACGTTAGCTTGAGTATCTTAACTTACAATAGAACAAAATATAAATAGAAAAATAAATGAAAATTTAAAGGAGTTTATTTGGTTTAGCTTATTTTACTTGTACATTTGATCAAATCACCTAAAGATGAATATGTCTACAGTTATTATCATGAAAATTTTACTTGATAAAATATTAACCGCTCATCGATCATGTGATTCGCGTAGTACATTTCTTACAACTAACCAATAACTAGAGGTGGGGTATTAAGTGGATAAAAGTAGCCGTGAAAAATTACTTGATTTTCAATAAATACTAAGTTATAATTTCTACTAATAAGGATTATTCTAATTAGTTATTTACCATAATTTACCACTTTGATTTTGTATACTCGTTATATCTAAACAAGTTGACGACGACTTATAAAGGCATTGTTCAAATAAAGAGCCTGTTTGGCCAAGCTTCTGGAAACTGCTTATTTTTAGAAGTGCTTTTGTTCAAAAGTGATTTTCCTAAAAGTACTTTTGGAGAAAAGCAGTTTGTGTTTGGCCAACTCATTTGAGAAACTCTTTTGTCAATAGTTGAATAGTAATTTGTGTTTGGCCAAGCTTTTGAGAAAGTACTTTTGAATGTTAAATTACGAGTAAGGACATTTAAAGATTCACTTTACAGATATTTAACAGATAAAGAATTTTAAATATTCATGCTCAAACACTCTATTTAATTTTATTATTTATTTAAAACAATTTCAAAATACATCATGTATGGGCCTAAATCGTTTTTAGGTACACAAATAAATTTCGGATTCGGATACAAGCAATTCTTCGTATCAAAGTTGTAATAATGCGGGAAATAGATATAAAAGGCGCTAGAATAAACTGTATTTCAATATGTGAAAGTTGAGTACAAATTTGGGCAGAGTTTCGGTATATTTTTCTGGATCCCTATTACATGAAATGAACTGCTATTTATAGACATAAGCCCTGCCCATGATCTCCACCATCAGCTGCCATGTTGTCCCACGACTTGGGTGTGTAGTGGCTGAGTTAGTGGGGTGAAGTAGTGGGCTGCAAAGCCGGACGAACCGAGGGGGATCCGCCGAGGTGAGAGTTTTCGACCTCGGTGGCTTGGCCCTGCTGCTTGACCGAGGTGATGATTACCGAAGCTCAGCTCACGGCTCGCCTTCGGTAACGCATCTTCGGTTTCAAGGCTTCGGTGACTCGCTCAGCTGCTTCGGCAGCTGCTTAGTCGTGACGTGTTCGGTCTCTTCGATTTACATGACCGGGGCAAATCGCCGTGGGTCGATTTTTACCCAATACAGATAGTCCCCCCACTCCTCGGTTACCTACCGAGGTGACCGGGGAGTGGAATGAAGTTTTAGCGGGAAAGCGACGTGGCTTGATCCTATCCAAGTATTTCAAAACTTGCCACCGGTTCGCGTCCCATCAGGTCACTTCTCGTGGACACGTGGCATTCATCCCACGGTCGTTCAAACTGCCGCGCCGTAATCTTTGCTTCTCCCAACGTTACAATGATGACGCCGACGTCATCACCTCTTCGCCTTCCATGCCTATAAAATGGACACTTTGTTGAACATTTTCATCATTTTCCCTTGAGCGATCAACAGTGCTAAAAAAAAAACTTCACATTCCTTCCAAATTTCTGACCTAACGGCGATAACTTAGATCTTATTTCCGTCATCATGTCTACAACGATTTCTCGACAAGATTCAAGCGATTCCGGCGATAGGGCCAAGGTCGATCAATTTGCTAACATTATTTCTAGCGGCGAGTTCATCACCGCCGTGCCGCCGCTTCAGATGATAGAGGCAGAGGGTGGCGAAGAGGTGAGCTCCGACGTCGACGTCTCTGGGCGACGGAGGGGGAGAGCCAGGCACGACGTCGCAACTGAAAGTGAAGACGTCGGCTTGGAAGAGGAAGAAGCTGCTCCTGAGAAGAAGGTGCCGAGGGCGACGACGCCGTGGGCGGAGGAGAGAGAGAAGCTGCTACCGAGGGGGGATCTTCTGGCCCCGTAATTCCCCTCGAGCAGGAGCTCGAGCCTCATCAAATAATCCCCTCCCATTTTGATAACACTAAAGATTTGAAGCTGCAAGCCCAAACGGCCGATCAGGAGGAGAAGAACAGGAATATTCCTGTGAACACCACCCCGACCCGCATAACTCAAGCTTACATTGAGCGGGTTCGGATGGAGTGTCGATTTGAGCCCGAGGTGAAGGTTTTCATCCCCGATCCCACAAATAGGGTGTGTCACAACATCGAGGGGATGTCTTTCGCCTATACTTACCCCTTCACCCTCGGTTTCTCCCTCCCAGTCCATAAGGTCATTGACGACTTCTGCCGGGCATACAATTTGTGTCTAGCTCAGCTCGGCCCCGGCGTTTGGAGAGTGGTCCAGTGCATGGATTGGTTGAGCACCAAAGCTAAGGTGGACTTCACCTTTCAACACCTCATTTCGCTCTATTACCCCTATTTTCACAAAGCCGGGGTGGTGGCACTCAATAACCGAGGTAAGTATGCCCTCCTCCACAAGAGTGAGGACCACGGAGACCGAGGTTGGAGTGAGCGGTACATCTTGTTGGAGACAAAGGTCTTATCCGCCGAGCCGAATTTTCCCGAGCGGTGGAATAACACACGTAAGTGTACTTCCTCTTACATTTTACTCCTCGTTAACCCATCTTTGCTGATTGTTTCTGTTTCTTTGTTTTCTCTTTAGCCAACAAGGTGGACATCGTGCCCCCGGCGGGGTTGACCGAGTGGGTGAGAGCGATGATTAAAGCTCGCAAACGTCCCGAGAGGACGTGGATGAAAATGGCTGCTGAGTTCGGCTGGCAGTGCAAGAGGCACGGTGAGCTTTGACAGCGTCTTGGTAGATAGGCTATCTTGGGATCGACTATTCTTTTGATTTTTCCTTTCTTTGGTGCTAGATTTTCCAAACCGCGCTGTCAACACAAAAAAGAGCAAGAAGAAGAAGAAAGAAGAGAAGAAAGATGATGAAGAGACCGAGTCGGATGACGATCTGGCTGCGGTGGCCGGGGAATACAAGGGATTGAAGGCTGCCAAACCTTCGAAAACTTCCAAGGGAGCCCCCGATCAGGGGACGTCCAAAGGTAACATTTCTCCTCGGTCCGTATTGTGAATTACCCTTTCCTCTTCGTTTTAATAATCTCTAACTTCTCCTTCGGTTGTAGGTGTGAAGCGGAAGAGGGCTACCTCGAAGAAGCCATCTCGCTCGGTGGTTCCTCGCACCGAGGCGGAAGTTCTTAATCAGCCCGAAGCGGTGGTTGAAAAACGCCGAGGCTTGGTGGATGAGCCCGAGGATCAAGCGGCTGCTGAGGCTTGGGCTCGAGGAGGTGCAGATATCATTGATCTTGAAGGTCAAGAGCTCGGGCCTGACGCAGCCGTGGAGAGAGCCAAGGGCAAAGCCAAAGTCGTCGAGGCTGAAGCTGCTGCATTCACCGGAGAGGCTGGCACCGGGTCAATGAGAGCGCACTCCGAACCCGCGAGGATTTCTTCCTCGGTGGGGCCTTATCGGAGGCTCGAGGTGCCCATCTCCTCGAATCTGCTAGCTTGCGGCGCCGAGGAACTTTTAAGCCTCACACCTCTATTGGGGCCAACCGAGGATAAGCTCGTGCAAGAGTTTACCTCCGGCCAGCTGTACAGCACATTGGCTTCTAACGCCGTAAGGGTAAGTCCTACCAAATTCTGAGCTTAAAGATTTCCAATATTTGCCTTCGGTTCGTTGCTGATCTTGGCTCTTCAAATTTTGTTCAGGGTTTCATTCTTTCGCTCAAGGCCATCGAGGTCGAATCCGCGAGGACCGCCGAGGTTCGGTGCGTGGCTCGTCTATGGGACCAGCAGAAGGACAAATTCAAAGCCCAGATAGCTTTGCTGAAAGCTGATTTAGCCAAGTCCCAAGCCGATCTACGCGAAGCCGAAGCGAACTCCGAGGCTAAGATTAAGATCCTCGGTGATGATTTTGAAGCTGAACGCTCGAGGCTGGGAGAGGAAGTCGCGAGGCTGAGCGGTGAGCTGTCGCGAACCAAAACCGAGGCAGTTAATATGGCCAAAAAGCACCAAGAGCAGCTGAGAGATCATCTGCTTCATATTAAGAAGCTAGAGGGCGAAACTTCCAAGCTTTCAGCCAAGGATGATCAGATCGCTGCCCTGAAAGATGAAATTGCAGCCCGAAAGGATAAAGCTGCACTCAAGGTGAAGAGGGCCGAGCTCGACAAGCGGTGGGCCATCATCAAGTCTCGGTTAAGGTTGCTCAAGCGGTGTCGCGCCGGGGAGCTTAACCTTGATGAAGAGATTGAGAAAGCCGAGGTTAAAGCAGCCGAAGCGCAAGCTATTATCGATGATCTTCCTTCAAGTGAGGCCTCGAGCGGCGATGATGAAGATGAGGAAGATGAAGAGGCCGAAGAGGGCTCCGGGGATGGAGGTGGTTCTCCTGTGTAACAGCCCAAGCCCGCTAGTGATACTGTCCGCTTTGGGCGGCTTTAAAACGCGTCACTAGGGTCTAAGGCCAGTTAACTTATATACCCAGCATCTCTCCTGTGTTATGCCGATGTGGGACACTTAACCCTTAGCTGGGGTGTTACATACACCCCCTCTTATGGACTCAGCGTCCTCGCTGAGGTTTGCCCCGCGTACCAGGATTCGCCTAGACTCACCACGGAGGTTTGCCCCGCGTACTGGGATTCGCCTAGACTCAGCCCTGAACTTTGACCCACATCGAGTAAAACAGCTCTGATACCATCTGTAACAGCCCAAGCCCGCTAGTGATACTGTCCGCTTTGGGCCTAGGCCCGCACGGCTTTAAAACGCGTCACTAGGGTCTAAGGCCAGTTAACTTATATACCCAGCATCTCTCCTGTGTTATGCCGATGTGGGACACTTAACCCTTAGCTGGGGTGTTACATCCTGAGGCATGAATTATTTTTAGCACTTCTTTGTAAGCCTTCGGGCTCTCTAAGTTTGAACTTTTGGACCTTCGGGTCTTTTTGAATGTAAATATTCAGCCTTCGGGCCTTCAATGAAAGTGTTCGCATCTTTTGCTTTGTGTGATGGCCTTTTAAATATACCGAACACTTTGATGCAAACTTTAATTAAATCTTGCAAGATGTAAACAATTTTTGACCGATGCAAACCTAGGACGACGTCTCGCCCTCGGGTTGACGCATTGCGCGGCTCCAAAATGTTGGACTCACACAGATGAAATGAGTGCCACCGAAGTCAATTTCATTGATATCAACGAGCCAAAAAGGCTAAGTACATAAAACCAAGCCGAAACGGACCTTGGGTAAAGTTTCAAAAATAAAAAACAAACTGACAACATGCCGCTACCGGGCTAATTTACAATGTACTAAATCTAGTCCCCGGGCGTTAGTCCCCGGTTGTCGGACAGATAAGCTTCGGTTGGGAGGTTCGATGCCGACCTCGGTATCAACCCTTCTCACTCCCCCCCAGTGTTCGGTTGTGAATCTTGATGAAGATCCGGGCACTGGAGTCGGTTCGGTTCGCTTCCTGAAAAGGTCAAGCAAAAAGGCGGAACGAGGAGTAAGTTAGTACATTTTCTGTTAATGCCATGGGAGCGGAATTCGGCTCGGGGCTAATTGATTTAAAAAGTTTGAAGATATTTACCTCGATTAGAAGTAGTATCGCTTCAAGTTGGAGACATTCCAATTCAAAGGTTCAGGTTCTCCTTGCAAACTTTCGATTTGATAAGAGCCTTTTCCAACAATTGCCTTGACTCTATAGGGCCCTTCCCAATTTGCGATGAGCTTTCCTCCTTTCTCTTCTTTGGTTGATTGATTCACGGTTTTCAACACATAATCCCCAACCTTGAAGTCCCTGAACTTGGCCTTTCTGTTGAGATACGCTTCAATCTGCCTCTTTTGGGCAACCAATCGAACCAAAGCTAGCTCCCTCTTCTCTTCGAGCAGATCCAACTCAATGCGCATTGCTTCCTGGTTTGCGTCCTCGGCCGTATGGGCGTACCGAAGGCTTGGCTCGCCCACCTCTACGGGGATAAGGGAGTCCATGCCATAAGCCAATGAAAAGGGAGTCTCCCCGGTGCTGCTCTTTTCAGTTGTTCGCATGGCCCCACAGAACCCCATGCAACTCTTCGGGCCAAGGACCTTTTTTCGCGTCGAGTCTTTTCTTGAGATTCTCAATTATAATCCTGTTCGAAGACTCAGCTTGGCCATTGGCACTTGGGTGATAGGGAGTCGAGGCTATTCTCTTGATCCCCCACTGCTTGAAGAAGTTGGTGACAGCAGTCCCCATGAATTGTTTGCCGTTGTCGCAAGCAATTTCTCTTGGGACACCGAACCTGTAGATGATGTTCTTTTTGATGAAATCGATTACTTGCTTTTGCTTAACCTCGGTGAGAGCCACTGCTTCCACCCACTTGGTGAAGTAATCAGTCAATACTAGGATGAAACGAACACCACCTTTTCCCTTGGGCAATGGTCCAACAACATCCATTCCCCATTTCATGAAGGGCCATGGCGATACCACCGAATGAAGAGGCTCGGCCTGCTGGTGGATCAATCGCCCGTGGCGTTGGCACTTATCACATTTTTGCACGAAAGACCTTACATCGGTACTGATTGTGGGCCAATAATACCCAGCTCTTAATAGCTTGCGTACCAAGGACTTTGCCCCCGAGTGGTTGCCACACTCGCCTTCGTATACCTCGGCCATCACGTATCTTGCCTCATCGGGACCCAAGCATTTGGCCATCGGGCCGCAATACAACCTTTTGTATAGATTGCCCTCGATTATGTGATATGAGGCAGCTTGGGTCCTTAACTTCTTCGCCTCTTTCTTGTCTTGGGGGACAGTCCCCGAGTCGAAGTAAGAGATGAACTTACTCCGCCAATCCCATCGGTTGTCTACCGAATTGACTTGCAGCTTCATCTCTCTCATTTGCGCAGATAATAGCCGAACCACCGAGTCAGTCCTCGAGTGAGCTTCATCAATAGCCGAGCCAAGATTCGCCAAGGCATCAGCCTCGGTATTCTCCTCCCGAGGCACTTGTTTAACTTGCCATTCTTGGAATTGGGTTAAGATCCTTTGTGCCCGATCCAAGTATAACTGCATTCTGGGCTCACGAGCCGCGTAGTCACCGAGGATTTGGTTCACCACTAACTGGGAGTCACATCTCAATTCAATTCTTTCAACCCCCATTTCTTTGGCCAACTCTAAACCTGCTAAAGCCGCCTCATATTCTGCCTCGTTGTTGGTTACTTTCTTGAACCGAACCGAGTGCCTGACTTTCTCCCCGGTGGGTGCTCTCAAGACTATGCCCAGCCCCGAACCTTTGGAGTTGGTTGCCCCATCGGTATAGAGTATCCATAAGCCCGGGGTTGTTCCTTTAACTTCGGCATTTTCTTTTTCAGCCTCGGGTAAGATTCCCACACTAAAATCTGCCACGAAGTCTGCCAAGACTTAGGACTTAATGGCGTTCCGAGGCTGATAGGTGATATCATATTCACTTAACTCTACCGCCCACTTTGATAACCTCCCCGACAACTCTGGCTTATGCAAAATATTTCTCAAAGGGAAGGTTGAAACTACGGCTATTGGATGGCATTGAAAATAGGGTCGTAGTTTCCGAGCGGTAACAAGTAAAGCAAGAGCTAGTTTTTCCAGATGTGGATACCTGGTCTCAGCGTCGAGGAGTGTCTTGCTCACATAGTAAATGGGCTGCTGCTTGCCATCTTCTTCTCGAACCAGCACAGCACTTACTGATACCTCGGACACTGCTAAGTAGACTAGCAATGTTTCACCTTCTTTTGGCTTGGCAAGCAACGGTGCGTTAGCCAAATACTGTTTTAAGTCCTTCAACGCTTGTTTGCACTCCGGTGTCCATTCGAAGTGAGTGTTTTTTCTCAAAACGGAGAAGAATTTGTGGCATCGCTCCGAGGACTTTGAGATGAAACGACTCAAGGCAGCGACTCGGCCAGTCAAGCGTTGTACTTCTTTCACCCCGGTAAGCTCCTCGGGGATTTCTTCAATAGCTCTGATTTTGTCAGGATTAGCTTCGATGCCTCGTTCGGAGACAATGAATCCCAAGAATTTGCCAGACCCAACGCCGAAGGCGCACTTCTCAGGATTCAACTTCATGCCATATTGTCTCAACACAGCAAAGGCCTCCCTTAGATGATTTAAGTGATCCTCCATTCGGATCGACTTGATGAGCATGTCGTCTATGTAGACCTCCATAGACTTTCCAATATATTCCTTAAACATGCGACATACCAGCCTTTGGTAGGTCGCCCCGGCGTTCTTGAGACCGAAAGGCATGACTTTGTAACAGAATGTACCTCGGTCAGTGATGAACGAGGTCTTTTCTTCATCCTCGGGGTCCATGAGGATCTGATTGTAGCCCGAATACGCATCCAAGAAAGTTAATAGTTTGTGTCCAGCCGTGGAGTCTATTGACCTGTCGATTTGTGGCAATGGGTAAGAATCTTTGGGGCAAGCTTTATTCAGGTCGGTGTAGTCTACACACATTCTCCACTTGCCATTCTTCTTCGGCACAACCACCACATTTGCCAGCCATTCGGGATACTTCACCTCCCTGATGAAACCATTTTCTTGCAGCTTCGTGGTCTCATCTTCAATTGCCTTCTTTTTCACCCCGGCGTGAGGTCTCTTCTTCTGTTTCACCGGGGTGAACTTTGGATCTACATTCAGCTTGTGAGTCATGATCTCCGGATCGATACCCATCATGTCTGAATGAGTCTAAGCAAAGCAGTCATGGTTGGATCTCAAAACTTCCATAATTGCCTCTTTCGACTTCGGGTCCAACTCCGAGCCGATGTGCACTTTCCTCTCTGGAAACTCTTTCAATAGGGTGAGAGAGTCCATCTCCTCAATGGTAGAGTCCTCGGCTTTTTGCTTCCGAGGCTCTTGCACGCATGCCGGGATCTTTTCGATTTCACTTTGGAGGCTCGCCTCGCTTGATCCCGGTTGCGTTGGTTGCTATTTTTTGGGCCCGCTCGGGGCGACTCCACTCTTCAGCGCGACTGAGTAGCACTCCCTCGCTACTCGCTGTTCTCCCTTAATTGATCGAACCCCCCAAGGCGTTGGGAATTTGATCACTTGATGTAGGGTGGAGGGAACAGCTTCCATGGAGTGGATCCATGGTCGCCCGAGGATCACATTATAGGCCAGATCTTCGGGCATGACTTGAAACAGTGTCTCTTTGGTGACACCCTCGGCGAATGTCTTCAGCGTGATTTCACCCAACGTCTTCTCTGTTGAGTTGTTAAAACCAGCCAACACTGTTGATTTGGGAATGATCTCCCCTTTTAGCCACATCTGCTTCACGGCCCCGTAGCTGATGATATTTATTGAGCTGCCGGGGTCAATTAAGACTCTTTTGATGTCGGCGTTGTTAATTCTTAGCATGATGACTAGGGCATCTTGATGGGGGAACATCATCCCATCACAGTCATCCTCATCGAACACGATGTCTTTACCCGAGCCTCCTACTCGGGTCCTCTTCTCCATGGTGATGGAGAGCTTAGCGAACTTCTTGGCCGCGGCGAAGTTTACGCCGTTTACCTCTGACCCCCCGGTGATGACGTTAACTACTCTCTCCGGGGGTGGGGCTCGAGGTGGTTGCCCATCACCTCGGTTCTTTGAAAAATTATCCTTCCCCTTGTCGGTGAGGAATTCAGCCAACACTCCTTTCTTCAGTAAGTAGGCTACTTCGAGGCGCAAGGCTTTGCAGTCCTCGGTTCTATGACCATAGTCTGCGTGAAATTCGCAGCGCAGGTTATGATCTCGTTTGTCAGCCGGGGTCCTCATATCTTTGGGGATCCTTACCCCGGCTGTCCCCTTGACGATGTCGACCAGCTCCGAGGTCGATATGCAGAAGTTGTAGTCTTGGATCCGAGGGGGATCCTTTCTAGGGCCCGAAGCTGGGTTCGAGGGGTTTCTTTGATTTGCGTTGCTGGGTTGAACCTTCCCCCCCAGCCTTTGGCTTACATGAGAAGCGGGGTATGACTTCCCGAGGGTGTTGCCCAACCTCTGGCTAACATGTTGCCTCGCTGAAGTATAAGGTTCATACCTCCCCTTCGAATTACTTCGCGGCGCCTCGGCGCGGTTCGAAGTTTCACCTCGGTTGTTGTAGTTATAACCTCGGTTTTTGAACCTCCAATCTGATCTTGGAGTAAGCGCGCCTATGCAGGTCTTCCCACGTCAGGACCTGATATTGTTGTAACTCTTTACGCAATTCAGCTGCAGCGCTAGAATTGCGACTGTTGATCCCCTTTTCAAAAGCCATGATGGCCAGGGTATCATCCATCCGAGGCAATTCCATGCGTTCGGCGTGGAATCGCTCAAGAAATTCTTTAAGGGGCTCGCCGGGCCACTGTTTCACTTCGCATATATCCTCCTTTCGTTGGAGGATCTTTTGTGCGCCGTGTGCGCCTTGACGAAGGCGCTGGATAGTTCTTTGAACGAGGAGATTGACCCCGGTGGCAAGCACAAATACCACCGATGAGCACCTTTTTCTAACGAGCTACCAAACTTCTTTAAAAACATGGATTCGAGCTATGTGGACGTCAAGTCGTTGCTCTTTACCATGGACATGTATTCCCTAACATGCTCCTTGGGATCAGTTGTCCCATCATACTTTTTGAGGAACGTGAGTTTGAAACCCACAGGGGTTGGAGCTGGTGCTGCTTCGGGCTTATAGGGCTGCTCCCTATACTTCTCGATGTCGAGGTCGTCTTCCTCCTTGCTTATCCCCGGTACATGCTCGAGGCGCTTTTCAACGCGCGCCTCGATGCGAGCCTCGATTTCTCTACTCATCCTCTCAACATCGACCGAGGACGTTGTCTCTGCCACTGTGGGAACCGTCCCGAAGTGTGGCGTGTTAGTGGTGTTGTTCCCCGAGCCCCCAGACGTGGCTCCGTTGTGAGGTCCCCCTGTTATCGCGCCCGGAGGAACGAAGGGCGGGATGCCTCCACCAAGAGCCATGGGTTGGGTGCCGTTAGGAGCAGCACTGTTTCTCGCCTCCAACGAGGCGCGAAGTTCAGCGTTAATGCTTGCCTGCTCATCCTGCTTGGCTTGGAGAGCTCTTAACGTTGTGACAACGTACATTTGGAATTCTTCCGTTGTCATGGGAGCGATGGGCTGTTGGTTCAACGGAACGCCAGCCCGATCGCCGTTACTACCATTGTTGTCGTTATCAGCCATAACGTCGAATCAGAAATTCGTTGACAGAAAACGAAAGCGGAACTTTGGAACAAAGCGTTACTGCTTATATCCCCACAGACGGCGCCAATATGTATGGGCCTAAATCGTTTTTAGGTACACAAATAAATTTCGGATTCGGATACAAGCAATTCTTCGTATCAAAGTTGTAATAATGCGGGAAATATATATAAAAGGCGCTAGAATAAACTGTATTTCAATATGTGAAAGTTGAGTACAAATTTGGGCAGAGTTTCGGTATATTTTTCTGGATCCCTATTACATGAAATGAACTGCTATTTATAGACATAAGCCCTGCCCATGATCTCCACCATCAGCTGCCATGTTGTCCCACGACTTGGGTGTGTAGTGGCTGAGTTAGTGGGGTGAAGTAGTGGGCTGCAAAGCCGGACGAACCGAGGGGGATCCGCCGAGGTGAGAGTTTTCGACCTCGGTGGCTTGGCCCTGCTGCTTGACCGAGGTGATGATTACCGAAGCTCAGCTCACGGCTCGCCTTCGGTAACGCATCTTCGGTTTCAAGGCTTCGGTGACTCGCTCAGCTGCTTCGGCAGCTGCTTAGTCGTGACGTGTTCGGTCTCTTCGATTTACATGACCGGGGCAAATCGCCGTGGGTCGATTTTTACCCAATACACATCATACAGAATTGAATATTCTAGATCTATACCTTAAAAAAAGATGTTATTTGATGAAAAATTTCTAACAATAGTGATGTAGGTGTACGTAGAAAAAATAAGGAAAAAAAAATAACGTACTATTTATATATTATAATTATTACGTTAAAATAAGTATGGATAATTTGGTATATAAGTAATTCTGGTAAGGATATTTTTGGAATGATAGAAATTAAAAACAGCTTCTGTTTCTCCTCAAAAGCACTTTTGGGGAAAAGCTACTTTTTCCCCACAGCAGAAAAACAGCTTCTGCTGCCACTCAAAAGCACTTATTTTCTCCTAAAAGCTTGGCCAAACACCTCAATTTTTCAAAATAAGCACTTTTGGTGAAAAATAAGCACTTTTGGCTCTCCAGAAGCTTGGCCAAACAGGCTCTTAATAAGTTGTATGATAGTAAGTTTTATGCTGTGCAAAAGAGTAACCCATGAATGACATTATAATTATGATTACAATCCTTTATGAAATATTGTCAAGTTGAAACTTCTTCCTATCCATTTGTCCTGATCACAAACATTAAATCGTAATTCGTGGGATGGCTGTCAACCGAAATAATCTATAAAATTTTGACCACAAATTATTTTCTTCAATAATTTATGAATTAAGGAGAACGTGGCAAGGGAGATATCTATGAATTTTGAACATAAATTTTTTATTAAGAAAAAAGATTGTGAAAATAAAATGAAAAAAGAAAAAGAAAATATTAGCTCTTCATTACGAAAAGTACTGGCCATGCTAAAGCGAAGTGGGCCCAGATTTGCTTTTGGCGGCATGTATTTGGATCAGTTAGAACCGTTAATACGGGCTGGGCCTTACATTTATTAAATGGGCCTTCTTCTTTGTCGTTTCCCACAGGGGAAAGTGCACGAAAGGCCACTTTTGCCACTGGTCTTTGGGCACAGGCCACTAATACCAAAACATTTAGTTTGTGGCCACTTTTGCTTAAAGAGATAGAACTTCAGTCCATAGGCCGGATTGAAGTTCAGTCCTTAAAGATTGAACTTCAATCCAGGACCATATGGACTGAAGTTCAGTCCAGTCCTTAAGATGGAACTTCAGTCCATATGGCCATGGACTGAACTTCAGTCCATAGTATGGCCATGGACTGAAGTTCCATCTTTAAGGATTGAACTTCAGTCCATGGCCATACCATGGACTTCAGTCCATGGCCATATGGACTGAAGTTCAGTCTGGAACTTCAGTCCAGGGGCCGTATGGACTGAACTTCGGTCAATGAAAGTCAATATTTATTTAATAAAGGCCCAAAAGTGGCCTCTAGTGTAAGACCAAAGAAAATAGTGGCCTCAAACCAAATACCAGTGTTAAAAGTGGCTGCTGGGCGAAATTTTTACTTTCCCACAAGCGATGCAGAGAATGGGCGAAGCAAGCATTGGATTTGGGCCCACTAGGCATTGCCATTCTGGAATCAAACTCTTACATATATCACCTGAAAATTATCATCAATTTCAAAAATGCCACTCCATTTCTCCTTTTTTTTTTTTTTTTTTTTTTTGATTTAATCAAAGTAAAATTTAAGGTGATACTGAGATTGTTCTAAAAGGAAGTCCAATGATTGTGGTGAATTGAAGTCAACTATGATTAGATATTTATTAATCGTATTATAATCTAGTATTAAACATTTCACTTGTCCTTCACTCCTTTGTAACATGTGGAGGAAAGCTTCTTTTAATTACTTCAACAATTATGTGATTGAGATACACAATTTTCTTGTGAGTACCATATATACATATTTTTGTTGGGTTTAAAGTTGTTGTTTTAGGGGCATATTAAGAACTTACGTAGAAACTTTAGATAGAAAATTATGAATATATATATATTGAATATTATATCAAATGATTATGACAACTTAAATATCAAGTCGACGTATCTTCGTTGCCTAGACAATTTCTCTTAATGGTATGAAGTAGGCATTTGGCCATAGATATCCAAAAAGTTTTGAAACACAGGTTTTTCGAAGTTGAGTTGAAAAATTATTTTTGGAGGTTGAAATTGTATTTGAACATGAATTTTTTTTTTTTAAAAAAAAGATGAAGTTTTGTGAGTTGAGAAAATTTTTATTTGGAAAAAAATTGAAAAACTACTCTAGACCAGTTTTTGGTTTTTCAAAAACCCATCTTGAAAAGAAAAAGTTAAAATGAAACAAACTTGCAAAATTTGATAGCCAAACAGCCAAACTACCTCTTCAAGTGTCTAATAAAACTCTAGTTTTAGGATATTAAGACCATTTTTTTGTCCTATCAGTCAAAATAAGCAAGCGTAATTGTGTAATAAGTTTGCTTGACTCATATTAATGTGTTTAGAGAATATTATTACTTGTCCGATATTAATTGTGTAACTTAAGGCAATAGATTGAGTGTCTCGAAATTTTATAATTCTCTTTACTAACTCTTGTACACTGATGTGAGACATGCGATTATAGTCTCTAACATAATATTCTTCTCCGAGTTTGGTTAGGTAACAGTTTTAGCATGTTATATTTATTACATGAGCATGAGTGTCTTATTAATTTCTTTTTCCCAAGCATTTTAAATTCGTAGCAAGTGGACTCATATTTTAGTTTTGGGTATCATCTCGATTGGTAGAAGTTATATTTATGTGTTTTTTTATAAAGGTTCTTATATGATATCGTATTTTGGATTAACTGAATGCACGTTCAATTTGGTCAGACCTAAATTAATTCAATTACAAATTATATTTGAAAATCATTATTAAGTACCTAACTATTTTCTTTCAAATTTATATTATGAGAGTCAGAACAACCTTTATTTGTATTAATGTATTGATATATACATCTCTTGACTTGATCCCTATGTTGGCAATGCTAGCGACTTTACGAATTACAACATTTTGTTTCGTTTACTTCACCAATTTACAGGAAAACTACTAAAAAGAAATAAAAAGAAACATATATTGTCAGCTGCAATTGGATTATTATTGTTGTAATTAATTTATTGCATTTAAAAACTTATATGTTTCCGCTATCATGATGTATCCTAAAGTGTACGTGAAAGTAGTTGGAACTCACTGCCAGAGATTTCAGATCCGAGGCCTAGAAATGAAAAAAATTATTGTTGCGAATGCTTCTCCTTTAATGAACGCTATGCTGAGTCAGTCAGAACTCCAATATAGATCCTTATATCAGGTGGAAAACCAAAATAAAAAATTTAATACTCCATATAGAGTAGTTGGAACTTAAATCTATTTAAACTTAGGCTATGAGCATCACAAATGATCTTATCATTTTCTATCAAAAAGATCATTTTATTAGGCAAATAATAGAGTATAAGTATTTTTTAATTATATATTGCGTATATGCTTTTCAACCAATAGTAAGACTTTAATGCATCAAGGATTTGAAAATGCTTGGCGCTTTACATAATAGTTGTTGACTTATTAGTACAATTAAAAGGAATCTGTTACATGATTAGCATTATATTTAATATTCTTATATTAGCTTTTAATAATCTCTTTATCTTGATATTGAATTTGATCGCTTGTCAAACAGAACTTCCTAATAGGAACTAGACGTTTTGATTTGTACTATTCTTGTATAATATAAGAATAACTGGAAATGAGAAATGCTCAATATTTTTGGTGCAGATGTAGTAGCTGGAAAAGAATAATTATCAGGTTACTTTGTGTTGCTCCCGAACGCACACACAAGTATACGTGGTCGACAAGTAATAAAGTGATAAATCGAGTATCGTTCCCACGAGGACTATTCAATTCTAGCAAACAATTTATATAATCTATTCAGGGATCTTTTTCCAATAGTGAGGATTTTATTAACTAAAGAACAGTAATTAAATGGTAAAAGTGAATTCAAGCAATGGAGCAAAACTTGGTTGTTATCAGTAATAAGGAGACGGTCCAGGGTCAGAGTTACGAACAATCCAGTTGAGTTTTCCAATTGATTCCACTTCTTAAATCCTGGGTTACTAACTAACAGATTAAATGTACCCGTGAAAACCTTTCGATTCTTCACGGTCTATGCAGGCTACTCCAATCCCTATATGTCTATGGGTTGAATCACGTGCACGCATTAACGAATTCTCTAATTAGTTAAACTAGGCGAGCAAGTATATGTCTATCCTACTCACAAATTGGTTCCCCGATGCCCGGGTTCACAAACTAGTCATATTCTTTCTTATTACGTAATTAAATTCCCTCTTTCGAGTTCAATCTAAGAACCATAGATAATGCGTAATAATCGAGCCCTGACAATTACACAAGTGAAATCAAGAAAGAATAAATAACCCGTTATGGGATTCAATTAATGGAAATCAATCTTCAAACATCAACCTTCATGAAATACTCTAACCCTAGAACGATAGATTTAGCCACGCATACTCATAATAACAACACAAAGAATTGATGAAATAATGAAATAATGATGTAATAGATTAATGGAAGGAAGAATGACCCTTGTTCTTGATGTTATGAGCTCTCCAATTCGCTCCAAAGTCTGAACTCCTTTCAAAAACTAAGTAAAAGACTATTTATAGTGTTTACAAACACCTAGTAATAAGTTAGACCCAATCCTAGACGAAATAGGAAGTGAAAAACCGCACACGGGCACTATAACGGGCGTCCCGCGCCTCGGAAAGCGCCCAAACAACCAGTAGCGTCAGATTTTGAGCGCCTTTGGCACGTGGCGCGCAAGGAATAGCACTGGGGCACTGGGCGCAGTGGAGGGCGCGCCACGTGCCCTGCAGCGCCCAGCCATTTTCGTGCTTTCTTTCTCCTTTGCTCGAATCATCCTTCAATCAATTCATGCTCAATCAAGCTCCAAAAGGCTCCAAATGCACTTCATAACAACCTACATACACACGACATCAAATCAGTGTAAAACCACATTCATAAACCATAAAACGAGCGAATAAGGTACTAAAACGTGAGGAAATATTAAGGAAATATAGGCATAAAATGCCAAACATCACCACCCCACACTTGAACCTTTGCTCGTCCTCGAGCAATCACAAATAACTTCCAACCTAGGTAAAACAGGTCTGCCTATGACTATGGTTGATACCGACCGTTGAACCAATGCACACATGACTACTATGGATCCACAAACATGCCAACAATTTACCAAAACCAAAAATATGAGGGCAACCACCCCAAAATAGCTCAAATGCACAAACTCAACTTAATGCAACCATGCTCCCACAAAATCACACCTATCTACTCAACCAAGAACCATCAATTTCACCTATTTCATGCAAACCATGCGCCCTCACCAATATGAAGCAAAAGAGTGTCCCCCACGTATCACACACAACCATGAATATCAAGAATAGAATGGGGACAATAGCATAGAAAGAATTCACTCATTCTCATGAAAATCTCACACGTCACACACAATGTACCATAAGCTTGCCCATAGTATAGGACTCTACTAATGTAAGCTCACTCCAATCGGGATTAATTGGACTTTTAGAAAGTCGTAATGTAGGCTAAGGGGCGGGTAGGATACATATGGTAATAGTGACTACCTCCCTAAGCACTTTAATACATCACATTCAAATTAATCATCAATCTCATCAAAGCCACCCAATCAACAACTTTCACACACACACCTTCTCAACAAGTAGCATTTTTCTTTTAAGCACACACTAGCAAGGAATGAATATTTTTTTTCTTTTTATTTCTTTGTCCACAATTTTTTTCTTTCTTTGCTATTTTTTTCTTTTTCTATTTCATTATCTTCCAACCTTGCCAATGCTTTTCACTGCTTCACAATTTTTACAATTATTCTCCTTCATTAGCTCCACTCAAAAACCTCCCAAAATCCAACCACAACTCCCACATAACAACACAATATCAATAAAGTGCTTAAGGAGTAAAGGGCCAAAAGAGTCAATTTAGAACAAATGGGTAGGCTCGGGGTGTGGGTGCCAACAAAAAGGGTCAAAGAAATCACAACAACAACTTTTTTCCAAGGTATATATGTGAGGGTAGGCAAGTAAAAGAAAGCCTTGTATCATTTCCCGACTAGAGCAAACCTAGGATTTCACTTTGCACACACACGGGGCAAGTTCTAGACATTAATATGCAACATGGAGTATAATAAACATATGCCTCACAACACACATTGCACATGATCCACACAAAAAGGTTCCATCAACAACTCTCAATCAAGCATCTAGAGTGCAACTTGTGGAAATTTAAGCACTAATGCACAAAGGTTCACAACAAAGTCAAGTGAGTGGACTCAAGCATCTCAAGGGGGTCGTTTCAATTTTATTTTTTCTAGGCATGCATCAAAATTAAAACTCAAGGACACCACAAATAGTACATGCAATCAAGTCCAAGTCCACCGGTATCAAACAAATCAAAGGCACCTAGCATTCTACCTCTTTCCTTCGTCTAGGGTCATCTACAACTAACTATCATAATCCTAATAAAAATAAAAACTACCCGGTTCAAAGGTCTCCCCGTGGAAAAGAACCGAGGCCATAAGAAAAACCACGGGGTGGATGACATGTACCACTAACAAAACTAAAAGGAAAATCTTTTTGGAATTTTTCATTGGTTTTCTAATTTTTTTTTATATTAAAGCAAGAAATAAATCAAAATAAAGTCAAGTGACAAAAGAAAAATCCTATGGTACATGCATCCTAACCTCAAAAATAGATAAAGGGTAGTTCCCCACCCCACACTTAAACTAAGCACTGTCCTCAGTGCTAAAAATAAGAAAGTGCAAGGTAAAGAAAACTTCCCTGAAGACTCTAGTCCTTGGTGCTAGCATCCTCCAACCTTCCATATCGTATGAGGTACTCGGACTTCCCCCAACAAATCATCAACATTAGGCAAGGGTGAGGACACCCCACACTTAGCCTCGACATTACATGAACCTGCAATCCAAGGAAAAACAACAACTACGTGACACTATAAATAAAATAATACAAGTACAAACTCGGGTTGCCTCCCGAGAAGCGCCTTAGTTAACGTCGTGGCAAGACGACACTTTTAGCTCACTTCCAGCATTTATGTCTTCTCTTCTTACGCCGAACCTTTGCTTTCTTCCTATCTTTGAGAGAACCCGTCTTCAACTTTACATGTGGTTTACTTCCATCTTCTTGTCTGACACATTCAATCATAGAGCACTCTTCAACCTTAGCTATGTGCTCCTTCCCATTATAAACCTTGAAAGTAACCTTTTCTCCATGCGCTCTAACAGTCATCTCACCCAGCTCCATGTCAATAATTGCCTTCGAGGTGACTAAGAATGGTCTCCCCAAAATGATTGGAGCTTCTCGGTCTTCTTCATAATCTAGGACTACAAAATCAGCAGAGAATATAAATTTACCAACTTTTAGCAACACATCCTCCAACTTACCATCAGGGTGAGTGAGTGATCAATCCGCCATCTTAAGAGTAACTGAGGAGGGCTTGATTGCTCCTAGCCCCAACCTTTTGCAAACAGAGAGAGGCATGAGATTTATGCTCGCACCCAAATCACACAAGGCACCAGTGATATTATGCCCTCCAATGGTACAAGAAATAGTAAACCTCCCAGGATCTTGAAGTTTTGGAGGTAGCTTGCTCAAGATTGTGCTACACTCCTCAACTAACTCAACTGTATCTATCTCTTGAGGCTTCTTCTTCTTGACTAAAATTTCTTTTAAGAACTTCACAAAGGATGGCATCAATTCAAACACATCAGTCAAAGGAATATTAACTTGAAGTTCTTTCAACATACTCACAAATTTTTGATACTGGGCCAAATCCTTCGATGGTAATAGTCTCTGCGGGAATGGTGGAGGTGGCAGAGGTGACTCCTTTTTCTCTTCTTTCTTCTTTACCTTCTCCACTTTTTCAACTTTTTCTATTTCAGCTCTCTCCTCGGACTTGGCCACCAGCTCTCCACTTTCAATTAAAGTTACTGCAAGATATTATTCAGGCTCTTTTTTAACAGTGGTTATCTCTCCCACCAACTGCCCCAACTGGTGCTCCAGGTTCTTGTGAGCATTGGCAATATCTTGTATGGCCACTGCATGGGCTGCAGTGTCAGCTATCATTCTCTGCTGGCCCGCCATTAACTGCTTTAACATCTCTTCAACTGAAAAGCTAACCTGCTGTGGTGGAGCTGGAAGTGGGTGGTAATTATTCGGGGCTCTCGTATTGCCTTGATAATAACCATTACCAAACTGATTTTGACCCTGCAGCTTGTTTTGATTACCTACGTAATAAACCGACTCTGGATTAGAAGAGCAAACCTCTGTAGCATGGTCTTGACCACAAACTTCACAAAAGCTCTGGAGTTGTTGCACTGGAGCCACTGGTTGCTGAGCCTTTGGCAGAGCTAACTTGCTAATTTGATTGGAAATAGCATCCATCCTCGCCCTTAGCTCTGAAACTGCATCTAACTGAAGTACCCCTACAGGTTTCTGCGTAATAGCTCTACCATCTCCCTGCCAATCAGGATTGCTCTGCGAAAACTTATCTAGCAAATCATATATTTGATCAAAATTTAAGGCCAGTACTTGACCTCCAGCAGCAGCATCAACTACGATCTTAGTGTGTTGGTTCAACCCCTCAACAAAAGTGTGTGCAACAACCTCATTGGATTGGTTGTGGTGTGGACAATCTCTCAATAGAGCTTTGAGTCGCTCCCAGGCTGAATACAAGGATTCTCCTTCTAACTATCTGAAGGACATAATTTCGCTCCTCAGCCGGGCTGTCTTGGCAGACGGATAAAATTTAGCCAAGAACTTCTTAGCCAAATCCTCCCAAGTAGTGATAGACCCAGACTTTTCAGCCTTTAACCATTTCCTTGCTGCCCCAATCAGTGAAAACGGGAACAACGTCAAGCGAACATAATCAGTAGGAACACCCGCTGGTGTATAAGTATCACTGATCTCCAGAAAGTTCTGAATGTGTTGCTGCGGATCCTCATGAAGTAATCCACCATATTGTCCAGTCACATGCAGCAACTGAATCATGCCTGACTTAATCTCAAAGTGCCCGGTGGTAGCGGGCTTAACTATGCTAGACGCTACCCCCTCCAGGCTGGGGAGAGCAACATCTCGCACAGCTAAAGCTTGTTCTTCTGCCATTCCTGTAGGTAAAGATCAAGCAGGACCTAATACCTGAAACAACACAAAACTCAAAACAAAAATTAAACCTGAATAGAAAGTAATAAACTGTTCAAAAAGAAATCAGTCAATTGTTTAGTCCCCGGCAACGGCGCCAAAAACTTGTTGCTCCCAAACGCACACGCAAGTATACGTGGTCGACAAGTAATAAAGTGATAAATCGAGTATCGTTCCCACGAGGACTATTCAGACTGAATTCTAGCAAACAATTTATATAAACTATTCAGGGATCTTTTTCCAATAGTGAGGATTTTATTAACTAAAGAACAGTAATTAAATGGTAAAAGTGAATTCAAGCAATGGAGCAAAACTTGGTTGTTATCAGTAATAAGGAGACGGTCCAGGGTCAGAGTTACGAACAATCCAGTTGAGTTTTCCAATTGATTCCACTTCTTAAATCCTGGGTTACTAACTAACAGATTAAATGTACCCGTGAAAACCTTTCGATTCTTCACGGTCTATGCAGGCTACTCCAATCCCTATATGTCTATGGGTTGAATCACGTGCACGCATTAACGAATTCTCTAATTAGTTAAACTAGGCGAGCAAGTATATGTCTATCCTACTCACAAATTGGTTCCCCGATGCCCGGGTTCACAAACTAGTCCTATTCTTTCTTATTACGTAATTAAATTCCCTCTTTCGAGTTCAATCTAAAAATCATAGATAATGCGTAATAATCGGGCCCTGACAATTACACAAGTGAAATCAAGAAAGAATAAATAACCCGTTATGGGATTCAATTAATGGAAATCAATCTTCAAACATCAACCTTCATGAAATACTCTAACCCTAGAACGATAGATTTAGCCACGCATACTCATAATAACAACACAAAGAATTGATAAAATAATGAAATAATGATGTAATAGATTAATGGAAGGAAGAAAAACCCTTGTTCTTGATGTTATGAGCTCTCCAATTTGCTCCAAAGTCTGAACTCCTTTCAAAAACTAAGTAAAAGACTATTTATAGTGTTTACAAACACCTAGTAATAAGTTAGACCCAATCCTAGACGAAATAGGAAGTGAAAAACCGCACACGGGGGCACTATAACGGGCGTCCCGCGCCTCGGAAAGCGCCCAAACAACCAGTAGCGTCAGATTTTGAGCGCCTTTGGCACATGGCGCGCAAGGAATAGCGCTGGGGCACTGGGCGCGGTGGAGGGCGCGCCACGTGCCCTGCAGCGCCCAGCCATTTTCGTGCTTTCTTTCTCCTTTGCTCGCTTCGTGTTGTGCCTTCGTGTGCTCGATCCAATCCTCAATCATCCTTCCATCAATTCATGCTCAATCAAGCTCCAAAAGGCTCCAAATGCACTTCATAACAACCTACATACACACGACATCAAATCAGTGTAAAACCACATTCATAAACCATAAAACGAGCGAATAAGGTACTAAAACGTGAGGAAATATTAAGGAAATATAGGCATAAAATGCCAAACATCACTTTGGAATTAAAACCTATATTTTTCAAGATGTGAAATGTGATACACATATCTTTCTACTAGGACCTCATCTATAAGAGAGCAAAATACTTACAGAATATAATCTAGTACTCCTTCCATTTCAATTCATGTAAATCTATTTGACTTGACACAAAATTTAATAAATAAATAAAAACTTTTAAAAAGTATGTTCTAAAAGAAGTTATTGTTATTTGTGTGACTAGAAGTTAAATTTTTTCTAAAATTAGAAAGTGACAATTCTTTTATGAACGTACTAAAAAGGAAATATGTTCACATAAAGTGGTACAAAGTTTTTTTTTAAGCGGCAATACAATGATCAAGATTTCATACGGTTTTCCTCCTGCTAACGTTGGACATAACTTTGCAGACTTCTTTGCTAAAGAGTAGAGTCGTCTTTGATAAAAAAAAATTATTACTAAGTGCTACTTTTCGGTAAAATCAATGAGTTAGATCTACCATATGATCAACTAAAAAGAAAATTAAATCTCTTGCAACCGAGGGTAAGATCATAAGAATGTAATAGTAAAACATCAATAATTTAGGATCGAAGTACATTAAAAGGATATATAATAACTGCATTTACATATATTTTTCACTCTATAGTTAGGCGTACAATGAGAAATAATGTAGGAGATTAAGAATTTGATTATAAGTGATGTTCAAATTGTTTGCACTCACCTTGACTATTTTACGAATACTTGCATTCTCTTATAAATGCATATTTTTACATAACTCCGTCCACCAAATCTCAAATTTGTTAGAAAAACCACCTCGCTTGTACTAGTCCACAGTTTAAGACTTCAATAACTAACATTTGGCTGAACATTTTGGTGCAAACATTTTAGGAGTTGGGTCCCTAAGGGATATGACTTATGAGTATTGACCAAGCCCAATGGCCAACTAGTAAATGTAACCACACCTATGGGTGTATTATATAAAACAAACCAATAAAATACAATAAAATAAAATCCCATTATCCAATCTTTAAATTTTGCTTCTACTTTAACCCCACTTTTGCTCTTTTGTCCTCTGCAAACAAAAAATACCAGACACCATTTCAATCAATCTCTTAGACCGCCATCATCATACCAAGAAACCTTCAAATTCACCCAAAAAAAAAAAAATCATAAAGAAAAAAAAAATCTCAAAACTTCATAAAATTGAAGAAAAAAATTGAACTTTGTAAAATTTCATTTCTCTTTTTATGTTAAATGCATCAACAAGAACACAGTGACCTTTCTTCCAATTTTTGCAATCATATTCCAAAATCAGAATCATTTTCAAAAACTAGCCTCGAAATCAAGATCCCATCTTCAGATTCATCATCAACTCATCAAAGTCAATATAGAGATGAAACCCTTTTGTCAACACCTCATAAAAGGCCAATAATGTCTCAAAGTTCAAATTTTTATCAACCTGATTTGAAAAAAGACACTTTCTTGAAGTCAAATTCACAAAAGAGCCAATCTTTTTTGTTATGTCCTTGTTCTGTTCATGTGTTGTTAGCTACTAAAAGAATTACCCTTAAATTGCTTAATCATTCTTGTCATGTTTCTTGGATTAGAGTTCATTTAAAGCTTTTTATATTGTTATCTTTGCCTTCTCTTTACTTGTTAAGTTCAGTTCATTATTGGGGTTCTTTGCTTTACTTTGTGTTTGTTGTTTGTATAATTTGTTTTCTTGTTATTTCACTTTGTATAGCATTGCCTTGCCTTAGAACTTTGTCTATCAATCTTCATGCATTACCTACTGTATCGGCGTCTAGGCCGCCTTCGGTTGTTTGGTCGATAGGGTCGAAGGTTAAGCAAGAAAAGAAGGCGATGATTTCGGGTTGTTGGGTGCAAGTTTATAGTAATGGTGATGTGTATGAGGGTGAATTTCATAAAGGGAAATGTTCGGGAAGTGGGGTTTATTACTATCGTTTGAATGGGCGGTACGAGGGCGATTGGATAGATGGGAAATATGATGGATATGGAGTGGAGACGTGGGCGAAAGGAAGCCGGTATAGGGGGCAGTATAGGCAGGGATTGAGACATGGAGTTGGGATGTATCGGTCTTTTACAGGGGATTTATATGCTGGAGAGTGGTGTAATGGGCAGTGTCATGGATGTGGGGTTCATACTTGTGAAGATGGAAGCAGTTATACAGGGGAGTTTAAGTGGGGTGTCAAACATGGCTTGGGTCATTACCATTTCAGGTAACCATTTTTGGCATTTGCAACTGTTTCTTTTCAGATTTCTTGTTATTAACTTGATGTTGTTCGAGCTGCAAGTCGAGCGTTTCTGCTTTTATGTGAATTTTCATTGTCTTGAGGCTTACCATTTGCACTTGTTTTCACAAAACCTTGGATATTATGAGCTTGAACTTCATTTGCCTTCTCCTTTATCATGTCAGAATAGAGATTTTTTTCTCCTGTGGCATCTAGAATTCGTGCACATTATGAGAGCTCCATGATTGGCTCAATTGGTACAATCTTTGTTGGGATAGTTCCATATTTTCTACTTATAAAATTGGAAATCGGAATTCCTATCAATTATGTCGTCATCTTAGCTTCGCCCTACTTGCTTATCAGTGCTGTAAGTATATGGAAGAGATACTATGAATGATGAGCATTCTCTCCAAAATCCTTAAAATATGGACCATGAAGCATTCAGTTATCAACGTTATACCTGAGAGATAACAGCAATGTGCAAAGCTTAAGATATCTAGTTAGTAACATGTTTGAGAGAACTTATTTAACCAGTATTGACTTTTATATTCAATGAAAGACATTTTCTGTGGACTGAGAACGGACAATAACTACAGTATCCTGAAGTGGCTTTTATGAGGTCACCAGCTTCCTCTTCATGTTTAGGTTGGTTCAACTTGGAGACATTCTGTAGCTTTACTTGATGCTTCAATGTTAGGGGGTCCTTCTTGCTTAGAAAATGGTAAAAGGTGAAAACTAAATTTTACCAAGCCATTACACGCTAATTGGCTTGTTTATAAGCATGATCTATCATTTTTCACTTCTCCAGGATTTTGTTAGGGTAATGTCACTTGGGAAGTGTTGGAATTTTTTTCTCAAAGTTGTGCTTTTGGAGTATTCTTAGAATCATGGTTCTGAATTAGCACACTATCATTTGATTGGACAGATGCTTACCTAGCTAGTCAGATCTCTTGTTTATGTAGCACACTTATATAACTAAAGATATTTAGGAGGGTGGAAAAGAACCTGGCTAAGCCATCTTTTAGTATAAACAAGAATGGCTAAATGGCTTAAGTGGCAGAGTATGGGATTATACTACTTTGATGGTCATGTTATTATGAGGGGAAGGCTAGTTGTTTTGTCCCATGTTCATCTTTTTCTTTCTTGGACTAGAACAGATATACAAGGATATCATATTGTTGTATTTGTACTACAACGAGAAAGTTTGCTGTTGTCTTATGCTGACCTCATGAATGCCATTATTTCTATATCTTTATTTGCCTGGTTATGCTGCCGCCTGGTTTCATTTTCTTTCTGAGTACCAAGTCTCTTACTAATGTGTGACAGCTGTTTTGATGAATGCAGAAAATGTTATAAAAAACAAGAAGATATCATCTTTTTGTGCTCTACTGTCTTCCTCTTGCATTTATTTTTCCCTTTTTCTGTTCTCTTTCTTCGGATATATTTGTGCATGTGTATTTTACTCATCTGTGTGTTGGTTTGCATTGTTATGCAGAAATGGAGATACCTATGCTGGAGAGTATTTTGCGGATAAGATGCATGGTTTTGGAGTATACCACTTTGGAAATGGACATCGTTATGAAGGAGCCTGGCATGAGGGTAAGAGGCAAGGATTTGGCATTTACACTTTCAGAAATGGGGAAACTCAGTCTGGTCACTGGCAGAATGGGGTTCTTAATGTTTCAAGTAGTCTTGACGCTCTTCCGGGATCTCCTTCTGCAGTTGACCATTCTAAGGTGCTTCATGTAGTCCAGGTAATATTTTAGTTTCCTGCTCATAGTCATAGGAGGATGTTATTGGGACGTCGAGAAATATAAAATTGGCTGGAAAAAGTACTATTCGTCATTTTGTTGTTTGCAGTTAGAACTTTATTTTTGACTTGTGGCTGATGGAGCTGCTGTAAACCTTCTTTTAACATGGTTGACAGTTCTTACAAGATGGTCCTTTCTCCAATTCACCTTTTCCCAGTTTTCAAGAAACGAGGCTGCAAACATATTTCTAAGTACCTAAAGTTACTCATCTTTACCTCAATGTGCTTATAAATTTTCTTTTTTGTTCTTAGGAAGCAAGTCAGGCTGCTGAGAAAGCTATTAATGTGGCAAAGGTGGATGAAAGAGTAAAACGAGCTGTTGCAGCTGCTAATAAGTCCGCCACTGCAGCAAGAGTAGCTGCTGTCAAAGCTGTCCAGAACCAGATCCATCACAATGGAGACAGCTGCCATTCACCAATATCAGCTGTGTAAACCGTCGGTTTGCAAAGGCTATGGTTTTCCTCTCTCATCAGTCTTGTTTTTAAATATATAGAGACTGAAACTTCCGGGGACCTGCTTGGAACCACAACAGGCAAATAGCTGATTGAGGAGCAAGTTTATAGTCCCCTACATTAGGCCTTAATAATATGCATATATAGTGGCACTTGATATAGGAACTAAGAGAGCAAAAAACCCTGCAGATGTAAGTAGGTGTTTCATCTTTTCCTTTTTATTGCTCTCCAGTAAGTGTAGATAGTTTTGTGCATTTTACCTCTGCCATAAGAGAATGGCCAAGTTAGCTAAGTTTGTATCCCAAAGGGGATCACCTATGTTGTATAATAACTAAACAAATGTTATATTAACGGATGACTTCAATACTAGTTCCTATGTTGATGTCAGATAATTGGCACAGGAATACGAGTGATATGAGATAAAGTTTGTGAGCAAAATGTGTAAATAAATGCGATGATATGAATTGTCATTCTGGGCTGGCAACCGAGTTTGCCTTGTTAAGGGTTCTTATCGTCGAAATGGCGAAGCCCCAGTGTTCATTGTACAGTAGCTGGGAACATTTCCAGCTTTTAATTTCTTAGCAATGTTTAAAAACAATTTCTGATTTTTCTGAATCTTGATTGTTAAATACTGGTGGTAAAAGGGGACAATAGCTTCAGCCACTTAACCAAAATAGCCCAAGTTAATGTGACATGAAGTTATCTCACTTACTCCTCTTTCCACAGCTTATCATACGAATTAAGAAAAAAACAACTGACCAAAAGTGACTCAAACCACTAAACTTTGAACTCATAAAATTCAAATAGTAACCTCTTGTACACTGAACTATCACCCTAGAGAGATTATACAACAGTTTTTCTTCGCAAGCCTGGCAATGGAAATGGAACCTAGAAAAGTAGATCCTCTAAATGAATTCTTAATACAATAGCACACTGGCAAATTAAGTACTCCCTCCATCCCAAATAGGGAAGACTTTTGAATCATGTGGTTTAAAATTAAAGTTGTGTGTAATGTGAGTCAATGCTTTTAAATCTTGTGGTCCAAAAGCACATCTTGGAATTAAAGAGTTACCAAATATGGAAAAAGACACTCTTTTTGGGACAAACTAAAAAGAAAAGATAAGACACTCATTTTGGGACGGAGGGAGTGACATAATTCCGGCCACAACAGATTTCGGAAATATCAGTGCCTACACCTGATCTACCCCTTTCAGCATCTTCTAGCACTACATTTTCACTCTTTTCACTTTATATGACAATATTGAACCAATACTCTGAGCATCACACAAGCAATTTATAAAGTTGAAACTGATATGAAAGCTTTAAGAAATAACGGCATCATAACACGACAAGTGATATTGTCTTTGGATAGATAGAAGGGAAAGTATACTAATGGCTAATTGAACTGGTTCACAACATCATAAGGTACTCAAAATTGAAAACATGTCAGGTCTCAAAACACAAGTAGACACATCATAAGCTGCGATAAAAGCAGATGAGTGCTCTAACTCTCAGTTTGCTCCCTCAGTCTTCGGATAGTACTCCTAACGGTAACCGCACTTGCAGTGCTGTTCAAAAAAGAATCAGGATTAGCTAGTTATTCAGAAGAAAAGGGAAAAAAAGAAAAGTTGAGAGAGTTATTACTTCAGTGTATAAGCACCACCAGCTTTGACTTTGCCGCAATCTTTGCATCCCCAAATTCCCACTGCCTTTCTCTTTACTGCATACTGTTCAACATGTATATGGTGAGAATCCTAAACTTGAGAAGAAAGTATCATATTGCAAAGAGCTTCTGGCTTATCAAATGTGTATCAAACATATACCTTTCCACAGAACTCGCAGAAGTACTTGCTGTGCTGGCTAACCTCCATCTTCTTAATCTGCTTACGGAGACTGGCACCATAACGGGTACCTAAGAATAGAGGGAAAGAGGTCAGAAATCTACATCTTTTAGGCCAAAAAAACAGGAACTTTCAATAACTTTACACATACAGCAGATGAAAAGGGCCATTTAAATTATCAATCAGAAAATTCAGAGATATAGTTGCCCAGTAGACTGATAACCGAGAGAGAGAATACTACTGCCAGAATTAATTAACAAAAACAACTCACTGCGGCCAATGAGCATAGTGTTATGGACAAATTTTAAGTTTTAAAAGTCCACAAGGATGATTATGAAACCACCAAAACCTCGATGAACATCCACCCTGAACCACATAATCCTTCACCTTAGACATACAAACATCTATCCAGGCATAAAGTAGAATATGCTTGATTTCTAGTAACAAGTAGCTCCTACAGGCAAACAAACTACGGTTGACTAAAACTACAACCTACCTTAGTGATAATAAAAGAGCATGATCAGAAACATCCCATGGTTAATTCAACCATGTACATGTATTTTGTGTATAATGTCGGCAAAGTAAGTCCTAATCAAGCAACTCAGATTGAGAAAAATAATCCATTGCATCAAATTTAATTAATAAAATTTCCAAAAAGAGCTTTATTGCAAAACAACAATTCAGAACATAGCCTTACTAATGCAAAATATAAGGTGTCAAAAGGAACTATGATACTCACCATACTTCCCAACTATTCCAGCCTTCTTGGTCCTCTTAGTCTGCAGCAAAAATAGCGTATTTCACATTAAAACTCGACGCAACTTTTGCACAAGTTCATAGGTACTAGCAGTATATACCCCATCTCATCTCGTTAGGAACAGGTTTCCCTATTTTTACAATAAACTAAACAAGTATGCAGTTTTACAGAAAGTAAAAACTAAAAAATAGGTAGACAAAACAAGTACACCTCTATACAAATATGGCAATTGTAACCTAGTTAACCAGAGAACCAACCTCCAATAATCCGCATCATTATAAAAAAAGATTTAAGTTTTGTGCATCGATGTTATATAGTCCAATATCGGTCACATCTACCTGTTGTAGTAGGTGGCCTACCTTACCTTTAAATATATATTTGATGACCTGATATGATAAAAGATTGTGTACACTAACCATGCAAAAAACTTAAACTCCTGTGAAAATTGGTGAACTAAACACATTCGACCTCCCAATCTAACCTATCCACCACACTGTCATCGTCCCTTAACTATGTGAGCTAAAATGCTACACTCTAAAATGAATCTTGTCTCTTATGAAAAAAACTACTGTTTGCAATTGCCATTATCTCAATACATTATCTCAACAGAGCTCCATATAACAACCATTTTCTTTTCCGGGTCAACGAAAAATCCTCCAAAAAATCATTTATACTATCCATCTCATAAAAAGGTGCAATCTTTGACATTCTACACTAACATTCAAGAAACCTAATGAATTGTTGTAAAAGACTATTAACCCAATAAACTTTCACCTAAATACTATCAACCCTTCTCATTTCAATATATAAATACAACTAAGTCTCAATCCCAAACACGTTGGGCTCGACTATATGAATCTTGTCTCTTATGAATACTAGTGTTTGCAATTGCCATTATCTCAATGCATTCTTCTTAGTGTTCAATTAAAAAACCAATATTTATCCCCATATAACACCATTTTCTTTTCCGGGTCAATGATAAATCTCCCAAAAAATCATTTATACTATCCATTTCACAAAAAAATGTAATCTTTGACATTCTCCACTATAACATTCAAGAAACCTAATGAATTGTTGTAAAAGACTATTAACCCAATAATTTTTTACCTAAATACTATCAACCCTTTTCATTTTATTTAAAAAATACAACAACTAAGTCTCAATCCTGAACACATTGGGTCAGCTATACGAATCATCATTGACACATGAATACACAATTATACTATGTAAATGAATTTACATTTGCATTAAAAAAATAATGCAAGATAAAGAGGGGAAAAAGGTACCATTTTGGGAGTTAATTGAGGTTCTTGAGTGGCTGCTGATGAATTGTGCTATGCCAAGAAACACTAGGGTTTTTTAACTAGTCCTTTGCTATTTTGTAGCGCTCAGAAAAAAGGTTCGGCCCATTGTATGATGATGTTCGGGTTGGCCCGAACTTTTTGTAAAAATTTCGCCCAGCAGCCACTTTTAATACTGGTATTTAGTTTGAGGCCACTATTTTCTTTGGTCTTACACTAGAGGCCACTTTTGGGCCTTTACTAAATAAATGTTGACTTAAGTTCTGATAGTTGACTGAAGTTCAGTCCATACGGCCCCTGGACTGAAGTTTCATCTCTTAAGGACTGAACTTTCAGTCCATATGGCCATGGACTGAACTTCAGTCTTAAGGACTGGACGGAACTTCAGTCCATATGGCCGTGGATTGAAGTTCAATCTTTAAGGATTGAACTTCAATCTGGCCTCTGGACTGAAGTTCTATCTCTTTAAGCAAAAGTGGCCACAAACTAAATGTTTTGGTATTAGTAGTCTGTGCCCAAAGACCAGTGGCAAAAGTGGCCTTTCGTGCACTTAGCCCGAACTTTTTCTTAGAGATTTTTGGCTGAATTGTACGAATATGACACGGTAAGCAATAGTTTGCATCTTTGCCCTCAATAATAGTAGTTTATCAAAACTATTCTCCATTAGTTTAATGAAACTTATTTCGGATAAAAATATCCTTTGTCAGAGAGCCATTTTTTCCCTGTCATTTAATTTTTAGTCACTTTTTAAAAATCATATAGTTTTTAGCTATTTATTCGAACTTTGGACTTCAGTGTTGAACTTCAAATTTCAGACCTTGAGGTGAAGTTTAGGCACAGAAGGTCTAAAGTTAAGACCTGAAGGTCTGAAGTTGAACTTCATACCTGATGGTTTGAGGTTTAGCCCCAAGGCCTGAAGTTCAAAAATAGCTAAAAATTAAATTATTTTTAAAAAATAACTTTAATTGTAAAAGTAAGCCAAAAAGTAGCTATTTCTGCACTTCCTCCATTTTCGGGGAAGTGCAGGGATAGCCACTTTTTGGCCCGTCATTACATTTTTCGCCGCGTTTTAAAAATTATTTAGTTTTTAGGTCTGATATTCAAATTTTCAGGTTTGAAATTTAACTTCAGGCCTTCAGATCTTAACTCAGACTTTATATGCCTATCTTGAAATTGAAGGTGTGAAATCAATTTCAAACTTTTAAGTGTGAAGTTAGGCATTGCGAGGTTTGAAGTTCAATATAGTTTCTAAAAATTAAATAATTTTTAAAAATTTGCTAAAAACTAAATAGCATGGAAAATATGGCCCCGACGAAAGTTTTACTAGATATTTACGGCTGATTTGCAAAAATATGACACCATAAGCAATTGTTTGCCTTTTTGCCCGCGTTAGCAGTTGTTTTGCAAAAAATTCCCCATTAAATTTAATAAAAAAAATCTGGACGGAAACGCCCTTGTTAAAATTTTGGGTCGGGGCCAAGACTTGCCCTTTGCCCCTCTCTGTGTTTCAACACCTTCAAGTGTGGTAAACGACGATACTTGCCAGCACTTGGTCGTAAGTTTTGGCACATGCCAGGACTTGTCTTTTACCCCTTTCTATTTGTCAATACTTGCCCTTCAAGTGTTGGCAAAAGGCACACTTGCCGCACTTGATCGTATGTCCCTTCCAGCCTTTTCATACATTCTCGTCATATAACGTGAAGTATTGACAAAACAGCGCTTGCCCTTGACGTCTTGCCCCCGTGCCAATACATACAAACTTTTGCCTTGAAGTCTTGACTCCGTATCAAATAAGGATATTTTGCTAAAACATTGGTTTACGCGAATAATTTTGCAAAACCACTCCATATGGAGGATGTGAAGTGAAATTTTTTGGATTTTTACAAAAAAAATTTTGCGCAGAAGCCTATTTTAAACGCTCTATTTAGGGTTTAATCAATTTTTTAGTTTTTGACCGCTACATTGAATTTCATACTTGAATTAAATGTTTGAAGTTGGAATCTATCTATCCCTAACTTCAGACCTAAAGGTCAATTTCAGACCTGGAGGTTTGAAGTTAGGATAGAGGAATCCCAACTTGAGACCCGAAAGCTTGAAGTTCAATCTGACGGCTAAAATTAAGTAACTTTTAAAAACTGGCCACATCTTAAATGACGCACCTAATACCCTAATATACGTATAATTGTCAAAATTAGAAGTTTCACCATATAAGGGAATTATAAATCTTAGGTGGACAAAGGTCATTCAGTCCATAATAACCTAACGAAAAAATGTATTCGATTTATAAAAGAAACACATGTAATATATTTATTGAGCATAACCTAGTTATTTATCACGAAATTATACTGCATGAACGACTGAAGTTGGAGCATGCTTTTAGTAGCATCTAACACTCTCTCCTCATAAAAATAAGTAGGTTTTATATCAAATTGTACGAACTTGCTCAATGGAAGAGACAATGATAATGATTATATTTTGTTTGATATTAGATTAAGGCGGGCGGAGCCAGAAATTATCGGAAGGGAGTTCAAAAAATATTAAAATGTCATACTTGAGATTTGAACTTGTGACATAGAGAAATTCTTGAACCCCCTTTACCACAAGACTAGTATATTTCCTTGTGTCAAGGGGTTCAATAGTATGTATATGATCAAAATTACTTATTTTTACCTAGCTTACGCTGTTACACAGTGCAATTTTTCAACGAAGGGGTTCAATTGCCAACACTTTGGCTCCGCCCATCATCAAGCGTTAATCCTATAGATAAGTGAACACTAAGCTCACAAAGACACTAACATGTAACAGTTGGGAAGAAAAATCTACCATGTCCCATTTGATCGGCCAATGAAACCTTATACATAGTTGTAATTTTTAAACTTAGTACACTAGTAAAATTTGGGGGGTAAAGAAAAGACTACGTAATTGATAACTCTCTTTGCACATTTACATGGTAATGAGTAATGACACTTCTGTTGGATTGTTACCGTTCATATTGACACACTTTGAATGATGCATCACTGCCTTTGGACATACACTTGTGTAGTTGTGTTATGTGCAATAGCTTTAGATAGTTTTCTTTTGTTAAACTTCGTATTTGCTTTTGAACTTATTTGCTAAGGTTCCAAAAGACAAAAGATTCTTGGAGAAAGGTTACTTAACTACATTAGAAACACCTTAAGGAGACCAGCAAACCAAATTGGTATATGCTTCACAAAAGTTGATATCAACAGTCACGTATACGTTACATAAAAATTCTGCATATTCAGTTGTCCTGCTTCTGCACTAGTTCTTATGTAAAACAAGGATTACCACGTCTTAAACAAAAGGTTAGTGTCGTAACCTAAAATGGTTCACTTGGACAACACGGGCGATCTAAAATCTTCCAACTGTGTGTTGGAGGCACTGCAGATATCTCTCAAGGCTGATTCACCCTTCTCTGATTTTATAAGACTCAATGTACTTTCAACAACTTCATATCCCAATCCAGTTTGCAGAAGATAACCAGGCTCCTCACCAACATGTCGTATAAGACGTCCTATTTCTTTCAGAGAAATCACATTTTCAATAAGTAATCTACCAAAAATGTGACCAAGAAATACAGCTGCTTTTGGAGCATCAGTAACTTCATCTTCCAAAGTAGCTAAAACTGCTTCAAACCTGCTCAGAGAAAGGCAAGTATAAGCAAAAGACTTGAATGACATTAACAGAATAAATTGGCTGCTTACCCCTCAACGAGCTGCTTGGTATCCAGTACCATCCTGGACTTTGTAAGACTTATAAGCAGCCGAGCAAGAAGATCCCTGTCCCTTTCTTTCCTTTGAAACGAGTCATTTATCCATATCGATAGCATCATTGGGAGAAAGCTTGGTGAGTTCAACTCTCCAATGCGTAGAACAACTTCATCCTCATCAACTGCACTGGTAACAAAAAATCATACCGTTATAGATGCACTGAAAGAACTACGAGAACATGTTATTGTCCCAAAAATGGAAACATTGATTGTTATTCCCCTTTAGATTCCGGAAGAGTTCATCATAAAAGTAAAGTGATTCTAGCCTGCAATCCTTTCGCAGTTCTCTTATCAAATTTCTTTTCAGTTGGGGTTTAGAATAATTGTAAATAATAGAAGAGAGAAAATCTACCTGTAAAATTCTCGAATAGCTGCAATTGACATCTCTCTAAGACGTTCTTCAGACCATATCATTCCTGGTAAATTTGACACAACAGACGGTCTCTGCGGATGGGCTGAGACCGGTGGTTCCGGAGATCTCTCAAAAGCATGATTTAAATTTGTTATTTCTTTTTCTGCAGAATGGGCATGCCCGTGTTGATTTGGTCGAGCATAAGCAGTAGGGTTCGCAGCAGCCCCTGGAGAATATTTGGATACTGATTCATGTTTCGAGTTATATGGTAACCACGCGGATGTGGGATTGCGCCCACCTGGACCAGCTGCCACTGGACCACCAGAAAGCATTGGTGGGCCCCTGAAAGATGTTCCCCTTCCAGGGCCTCCCTGCAGGCCAAGGCTCATTGTTTTATCATCAATAGGTATATGTGGCAAGGCAGCTGATGATATCTTACTCTCACGTGGATGTCTAGCTTCTAACCTGACATCCTGGATTCCAATTCCACGATTTTGTGATGGCATTCCACGAGATGGAGTCATATGAGGAGATGGAGGAGAAAATGGCCGATGACCTAAATCTGCATGCTGCCCTATTCTAGCAGAAGCAGTGGTTGGACCACGAGTAGACCGACTGACCTGAGCTCGACGTTCTTGAACAGCATCCCTTCGTACTTCCTCAATTTTTTTGGGGCCTTCAACTTTTCTTCTTTGCTGCCACTTATTTTTTCTCAAATCAATAATATCCATCAACATGAACCTCAACCTAGAAGACAAATCTGTATTGTTAGCCATTACCATCATCATGTCAAAATAGGCATCCATGTAATCCTTCGCCTTGGGATGGTCTATCATTTCTCCTATAGTGCTCATAAGCTTGCAGAGAGCCTCAATATCTTCCTCATCTGGAGTCTGGTACTGCCCCAACAATTTCTGGATGCACTCGTGCATTATTCTCTCTGTAAGCATCTTCTTCTTGTATAATTCCCCAATCAATCTTATGTTCCCTAACATCCTTCTTCGAGCTTGTAACCTCTTCTCCTCTCTTTTCCCCTCTGACAGCTTCACCTCTCCATCCTCTTCTATGCTATCAGCTTCTGCCTCTTCTCTTTCACCTCTCTCGAACTCCTCCTGGCATTTATCAAGGAGTAGTCTCTTGAAAGTTATTTTCTGATCGTCCTCCACAAAGTCAGGAAGCTCCCCAGCTAGATGATGACAAAAATTTGCATACATCTCACAGAATGTTGGCTCCATTAGAGCTTTGTCAAATATCTGTGCAATGACACCAGCAAGTGTGATGGCACTGTCAATACTAACCTCCTTTACTTGCTCAAACAGCTTCTCAAAATTTTGTGGAGTTAGCTTGTTAAGGATAGCTTTCAACTGTCTTCGTTTCGCCTCTTCGGCATCAGTCACTTTGCGTATCTCGTATTTCTTGTCAGCTTTGTGCATAACTTGCAGTGGAGAGTTAGGAGAAGAAACAAAACCTTTTCGGGAGCCAGAAACCCGCTGCCAGCGGTTGGCATCAGACCGTATATGTTGTACTCCTCCCTGAGAGGCTAATGGCAGCATTGTACCAGGAGGAAACACAGGTACATATTGGCTAGGTGTCTGTCCTTGTAGATTTCTCATAATATTGTGATTACCTCGACCCGAACGAGCATTATTAGCATTGCCCCCTTGATTGATACCAATATGTTGCTCTTTGACCCACCTACCATCATCCACCATTCCAGTAGGACGGTGCTCAGACCAAGAAGAGCTGCCTTGTCTGCTGTTATATTGTCCAGGAAAGGGGTTGGGGTCGTTCTTGTTAAAATCTACCCCTTTTGAAATGCTGGATTTAGGACTCAAAAGGGTCTCCAGCATATGCCATGGAACTTCAAAATTAGCAGGAAGATCAGTGAAATGGGAAGAAAGTGTAAGAAGAAAATCTCTTGAGTATCTCTTTTTGCCTGAAGTGACACTTCCACCATTTGGCTGCCTAAGAATATCATTAACATTTTTTTTGTTACCAGAAGTTTCCAACTTTGGAGTTAACATAGCAGCATCTTCCCAGTTGTTTGGTTCACTTGTACTCTTTCTTTCTTCATTTGCTGAAAAATCCTCTTCATTTGAACTAGATGATTTCTTCCTTGCAGGGAGACTGCTAAAACTTCCAACACTTTCTGAAGAAACAGAATGTTGTGGCTTCTCCTTGGGTCCCTTAAATGCCATATAAAGATCACTTGAATCCCCAGCTGCATCAGCTTTCTGAAGAACTTCTCTCCTCTTTTTCTTTCCCCTGGAAGTTGCACTTTTCACCTTATTTATAGGTTTTTCCTTTGCTCCTGAATTTTGAACACGACGGTATTCTGTTTTTGTTTCCTCAGAAACCTTTCCTCTTTTGGTATATGATGGAGATGACGGTGAAGTGGGAGTATGAGAATCTTCATAATGCTTTGCTCCAGATGCAGCAAGCAAAACCTCTTTATTATTTATAGCCCCAGGTCCAGTTTCAGGGGTTACCGATATTAATTCATTATCTTCAGTGAGATACTTGGATGAACCACGCCCCGGCACCATTATTTCGTCTGATAAGGAGGAAGCAGAATGTGAAAACGTATGACCCACATTGTTGGTTGCACATCCACCAGCTCTTGATACTTGATCTGATGCATTCATATTGTTTCCCCTTGCTACAACATTTGAGTTTCTGTCAGTCTGGTCACTTATTTTCTCTTCCACAGAGTTGTAAGTATCCTCATTTCTTATACCCTGAGAAGGCCGTTCAGATGGATTAGCCGTAAGTTGTTCAGACACCCGTTCAACTTTTTCTTCTGCGTGACCAATTCCCTGTCTAATGCCCTTACCAGCAGTCACATTCCCCAGATCAGCTGTCACTCTAGATTGCTCTAAAGCTTCATCCACAGAGCAAATGGAAGCATCTCCAAGTATACCTGGCAATGCAGAATTTGCTTGGGTTTCAAGAACTTCAGCAGTTGGACCTTCTGAGATGCGGTCTACGAAATTTGGTGGAGTAGGATTTGATATGGATGTGGAGTTTCCCACCTGCTTCAGAGGACGACAAAATTATAAGAATGCTTAAGCTACTTTTAAATAATCAGAAAAATCACGGATCTCCCAGGGCAGTAAGCCCCACAGGTAGTTTCAGAGAGATCAGAGGTGCGAAGACATGCGGAAGTTGTACTATCATGAAAGTAAACATACCTCTCGTAGTTTTTGAGGATGAAATTGACCATTATTTGGGGGGTTCTTCGACAGAACTCCTTGAACATGGTTATTATTGCTTTGAATAGATGTAGCACCGCCAGGAGGTCTATCAACAGAAACAAGTGATTTGTCTAAGGGTGAAGCAAAAGGCATTGGCTTAGACGCAGATTCTGACACCTCAATAGAGGCTTCTGAGACAATCTTTGGTTCCTCTTCATCTCTCAACGGCGTTTCCAGTGTTTTTTCTATTTCCATTGTCTTCTTGGCAACTGGAAATGAAGATGTCAAAAGTTCTCTTCTAACAGAGCCAGGAGCTTGGTTAACAGCCACATGAACTGAAGCTGGAAAAACAGCAATCCATTGTATACATTTAAAGTTGCAGACAGAAAAATATATCAATATTAAAAGCTTATTCACAAACAAAGTTAGTAATTTTGCCTACCTGGAGAGTTATATCCTAGTGTTGGAGCACCGGGAGCCATCAGGTGGTTTGTTATAGGAACAGAAGTAGCGTTCTGTAAGAAGGCAGGATTTGGCTGCATATGCGGAAAAAAGTTCATCGGACGAGAGGGACCATAATGCATAGGCTGTGATGGCAAGCCCCCAAGATGATGTATCGCCAAGCCAGATGAACCACCATCCAACTTCATGTCAGGCTTCTCATCTAGTCTCAACTCTTCATGAGTGTCAGGATGAGTAATTTTAACAGATCTACGAGGATTTACCTTCCTAACATGCTGTCCAAACTGTGGCGGAATCCCAACTCCCATGCTTCCAAACTGAGAGCTTAGCTGATGACCAAATTTAGGAGGGACGTTCATCATCTGGCCCTGCTGCATTGCTCCCTGAAGCTGCATATGGTGAGGTTGGAGACCAGGGAAAAATGGGGGATGGCGAACATGGTTCGGATTTCCAACTGGCAGTGGCATTGGCATTGGCATTTGGAATGAGGGACAGGGAATTCCTTGATGTTGAACCTGTGCTCCAGGCACTCCGAACTGCACAGGACCATGTGGCTGCATAAAAGGAGGATTGACCGGAACCCCAGGAAAAGGGACAGAAGATAGCTTTTGCATGCTACTGACAGCAGGGGCAGTTGAAACGTGAACATGTATATCTCTTTCAGAAGAATGGTGAGGATCAGGAGATTTATTCGTCAAGTTACCAATATCCTCCCTCAGCGGTGGCTGATGTAAAGCAGAAGAAGGCAGAAGTTGCACTGGTCTAAATGAACTGGATCGTGCCTGCGAAATAGAATGTTGCTTTGAGTAGATGGTTAATGATTCACCAACACAATACTTCATGGCATCACTTTGGCAATTGAAAGAGCTAGAAAGTTGAAAAGCAACCACTTAAGTGATTAAAATTTTGTTTCCCAAATAATTAAAAGATGATCTTCCTCCTCTTGAAAGTCTCAAGCTACAGTTAACCTTCCAAAAAGTGACAACCCCCACAGAGAGTTCTCACTCTCACTGAGGGAATACATGTCTAAATTTTGAGCATAGATTTTTCAAGCAACCACATGCCACATCAGAAGAAAAGTTTAATTATGGTGCAAATGTATTACTCTAGTTAAGCTTCATCTTGATCTATTCACTCAGAATTTAAATCTTCGATAATCAACTTTTTGAAGAGGAACAGTTCTTTAATCTAGTTTGAGTGAACTTTTGATCTTCTGTTTGATTGAACTAGTTAGGCAACTCGCAATTGATGTAGTATCTGCAGAAAAAAAACAAACCACAAAGAATCACGAGACAGCTTATGCAACCTGATTGCGCTTCTGCTCATCCATGTTGGGGGGTGCTGAGCTGGTTCTTTGAGGAATCTAGAGTTGAGAGAAAAAAATTATAAACAAGATGTAGTCCTTCTTGTTGAAGAATAATTTATCCTCTCCTAAAGCACATGAAATATATGAATGACATATTTATGTATGGTACCTGCATCCCATTCACAAAACCTGGGGTAAAGCTTCCAAACTGAAGAGAAACTTTCTTAGAAGGGTCATCTGTCAAATACAACGGCAGTTCATAGAAGCAAAAGTAAATCAAAAAACATTGGAAATCCTCAAGATGTTAGCAATACAAAAGAAGCAATGCAAGACGCGCAAATCCAATTATGCAGTGTATAAAAACATGTGCACTTATCAAATCGTTCCCATTTTTACTGTGATTTCAACTCCCATGAGCATCCAACTATAAACAGACACAGAATCCATGAAGTGAAAATGACGTCTAATCACAAACCACATTCATCACAGCAAGTATACCTCTCATGGGTGTTTTGGGAGCTGATGTATCCAAGTCTGTAGATGCATGTCGAGAAGAAACAAATTGGTTATCCTCATGTCCGATGCTATCTGCTGGTTCAATAGAGTTATCTGAAATAGGAGGAATGAAGATTCTGAAAACTCATGAATGCATGACACAAGGAGAACAAAAAGCATCACATCACTAATTTAAGTTTTCCATCAAATTATTGGAATGACTAATGAGGGACGCACCAGATGAGAGGTACAATGATTGAGAGAGTAAATAAAAGAAATCTAGTATGTACACAAGAACAACACAAAGCAAGATACAAAAAGAACTACCCCATTCGCCAGAATCTCCATGCAAACACCAAACCACCCTTTTTCCAAATCTTAACCAGGGCATTTCCCTCCTTTAAAGAACACTAGAAGAATTGCCAAATTTTTTGCTTACCAAAGCTTATGTACCTAGAAGAATTGCCAAATTATTTGCTTTCCAAAGCTTATGTACCAAAACCACTATTTTAAAAGATTTAATACACGATGGCTCATCATTCCCTACTCATGTAAACCTCAAACTGTAGTTCCAAATGAGCAACAAATAATTTGAAATAGGTTCATAATTCATACAACCTATTTGAAGTAGTTCTTTTGCTTACTTAAAGTTCAAGCTGCACTTAAACTGATAAGTGCGAAAGTGTTAAATCAAAAACCAAAGCATGCATGAACTACATCATTTAGAGGCAAATCAGAATGAACAAACAGATTAAAAAATACAAAAGAGAACGCAAAGAAGAACAAAAATGAGAAAAACGTATGCCTCTGGTCATCAAATTTAGCCTCCAAAAGCAGTAGTATGCTGGAACTGCTTCAATTTATGCATTCTTCATTATTTCAATTTACTAAGTTCATTTTTCGTTGTCTGCTAGACCACTATAAGCTTCTTACATCATTTTGCCTATTAACCTAGAGATTCTTAGAAACAGTTTGAACTATTAAAGATCAATGGTTTCACCATTACTTCAAAAAAAAAACCTATCACTTTTACTAACCCTTAAGAAAATGCCAAAAGCATTTAGGTGTACATCAACAGTGACAAACAAATGAAAAGTTAATAAATTCAATATCTATGGAACTTCTTATTGAGCGAGATGAAGGGCAACGGCTGTGAAATCTAAAGTGATCCAAACAAAGTAGCTTTGTTATAAACTAGTATGCAGATAGGCTAGAAGTATTTTGCTGGTTGTTGACAGAAGCGCAAGTAAGCAGAAGAATGATAATCATAGAATTTCAAAAAGGAATATGAACCAGATGAATAGTGAATGGTAGAGGAAATTGAAATACCTGAGTTTTTGGTAGGGGCATCATTTTGCACGGCAATAGGCTCCTGATCAGCAATAGCATCAGTCACTTTCACTATGCCAGTTTCTTCATCAGACTTCTTGAAACTAACACAAAATATCACTATAAATATCAAATTCTATTCAACAAAAAAGAAAAAGTTCCTCAATTAAAGAACTTTTTCCATGAGTACACAAAGAAGACGCATGCAAGTTTCTAAAAATTGAGATGCATGTATTGCACATTTGATGATTACCCGATATAAAGATCCTCTGAAGTGAAATAACTCAATAAGCAAGTTAACCAATAACTTTACAATTCAAAGTACTCCAACATTCTACTGAACCCAAACCAACTCAGAAGCAAATCAAACTCAACTCCACGTCTTCATCCAACTCATTCTTTCAACGTAGCGAGGCATAATGGAACACTGAGGAGAATACTATTAATTTATATGTTTAGCAGTGAAATTATGAATTTGGACAAATAAGGGGCCGAATCGATCACTTGCACAGGAACTATCAAGTTTCCAATGAAAATTGGCAAGAAAATTCAAACTTAACTGATCCCCTACCTCCTAGATGATATTAAACAGATACTTGTAGGTGTAATTTACATCTCCTATTTCCTACAGGAGACTAATTTCAGGCTTAATCTACACTTCCTTCTGCATTTCCTTTTCTTGCCGAGCAAACAAACTATCTAAATTATTTCCTAATTAGGAACAAATTTTCCTTGTACTAGTATTCATTTATCATATTAGCAAACACAAAGCCTTGTTTGTTAGACAAACATGCATTACATTCAACAAAGACATGTAAGCCTCGATCTCGATACCAAATTAGTTGAGGTCGAATACGCGAATTCTCTATATTCCATTCCGCTCTATTGGGCAGTTTCATTCCACAAATGTTATGCTGCATTCCCATTTTATGTGACATCAATACTCTCTAGAGTCTCAAACATGTTTAAACATTTTGAATTATCAACTATTACGACTTATAGTACTTCACATGCAGGTTTCGAAATGTAAACATTTTATTTCAAAAAACCTTGAAAAAGGTGTAACCACATGAGATGGGACAGAGGGAGTATAATTGAAAAATCCATACCTTACACGGTGGCTCTCATTTAATACATGTCTTATTTTTTCTTATTGATAAGAGAAAAATCCCGAAGGTCAATGGCACACAATTTGATACAAAAACAAATAATGGGTCTGCCCTTTATCATTCTCCACTTAAATACCAGGTTTATTACCTGTTGCAGGATTTGAACTTCGAACACATGACGTGCACTTGGAAGGTACATTTAACATGTAAAAATGTAAATTCTAGTTCGAACGTGTGTTGATTTACACTGAAAATTAGATACTTTGACCCTCGTACTGTGAACCTTACCACATAAAATGGAACGTAACGAATACAAGTAACAACTAGTAGTAAAAAAATTCCATACCTCGGCGAGGAATCGGGAGAAGGAGGAGGTAGAACAATGCTACCACCACCTTTTCCAGAGGAGACTCTTTGATACTGAGGCTGAGCTGAACCTGAACGACCACTAAGTCTACTATTTTTTCTGTAAGTTTGTGATTCAGTTTTCTTTTGATCACCCTTACGCTGCATGTAACATACGTATATATACCCTTTACCAATCTCTATATTAACTTTTCAATCTGCAAATCACATGCAAACAAAAATTAAAAAGAAAAAATTAATCAGTTGATCATGAAACATATTCATGAACATGCCAAGAAATATGTTAAGTGTACGTAAATATAGATGACTCTATGCATTATCATTTATACACCAAGATTTTGCATGTATGGTATATAAGATCAAATTTGAAGATCAGTGTGTGTGTGTTTTTTACTTGGTTATGGAATGTTAAAGAAACAGGTTGCCAGATGATAAGCACGACACTAGAATAAAATGTGAAAGGACCAGTATTTATTTATTTCAGTTACTATGCTACTAGTATTTTTTATATTTTATCTACTATACAATATATAGGCATTAAAAAACAAAAGAGTAATTGTGTAGGCTATACATATAGAGACTCTTTCAAACTCTATTTCCTAAAAAAATTTGGGATCAGATAATGGAGTTCATATTCAGATCAACCAATCAATAATGTATATCTTTGCTTTAGATTATTTTAATGTAGACTTTGTTTTCTAAAGAGATTAGAATTAGTTATCATAAGAAGACTAGTATATATATTTTATGTCCTCAAATTTTTCGTGTTTGTAACTAAAATATTGTACTCTATTCGTTTCAATATATGTAAAGATTTTCAAATTTTGATAGTCACGTCTTAATTTTGTCTATGGATTTGAATATAAAATCTTTAAATTTTATGACATAAATTTATTTAAAAATTGCATAAAAAAAATAAAAAGCCACAATAACTAACAATTCAAAATATTTAAAATGTATATAAAAGTTACGTAAGAGTTTTAAAATCTTTGATTTGAAGAATTATATTATCTCTCCAACTTAAACGAAAAGAGGTTATGTCCTTTTTCTTTTCCTTTTCCTTTTTCCCATTATATTTTCCCTTTTACTATAATCAAATTGCTAACCTTCAGTTACTAAAGAATACAAGTTTACTTTGAAGTAATTAGTAATGTACTAGCTATTTGACTGGTATGCATAAAGTTAATGTCTAGGCACTAAATGATTACAGTCAAATAAAGTACTTTAATTACAGAATATATTAGAGAACTCATAATATATACTAATAAAATTTGGATATAAGTAGGCATGAAGCCAATTAATTGTACACACGTTACAAAACTTTGAAGCGTACCCACCAAAGGCTTGAGGCATATACAATTATCGTAAAAAGGATATGCTTAGCTGATTAAGCTTGTATGAACTCATGATGTGCGTCTATCAGGTATATTTAATTAGTAAGAATGTAAATTTTATTTCGAATGTGTGTCGAGCCACATCGAAAATGAGCTACTTTGTATCTCGTACTATAGATCTAGGATTTGAGCACGGCGGGGCACTACTGAATTTAATATGAATATATCAACAAATTCATGGTTGATGTCGGTGCACCCAAATTAGAATATAGGTCCGCCTCTACGTACTATAAACACTCACATAAAATGGACCATAAGGAGTATTAGTAACTAGTAAAAACATACATACCACCGCATTTTCCAGAGGTGACCCCTTTGGTGCTGAAGCTGAACGGTCACTATCTTTTCTATAGTGAGTTTGTGATTCAAGATTCTTCAGATCACCCCTATGTTGCATGTAACATATTATATAAACAGACCCTTTACCAATCTCTACATTAATTCTTCAATCTGCAGATCTCATGCACACAAAGTTCAAAAATAAATTAGTTCATTATAAAACAATTATGCACCATGAACGTGCCAAAGAAATATAGTGTACGTAAATGTAAATGAATCTATGCATTATATACCAAGATTTTGCATGTGCAGTGAAGAAGAGTGATGAAAATAGATCAAGTTTGAAGATCGGAGAGAGTGTAGTTTACTATGTCATGGAATTTGAACAAGAAGGAAAAAACCCCGAAACTAGTAAAAAGGAAGAACAAGAAATAATGAAATGTGAATTTAAGTTATATATTTTGAGTTAACTATATAGGCTATACATAAGGAGACTCTTTCAAACTCTACTTCCTAATTTGGGGGTCAAATGACGGAGTTTCTATTCAGATCAACCAAACAATAATTTACCTCTTTGCTTAAGATTATTGAAAATACTTTCTTTTTCTGAAAAAGAATATAATTATCTTAGTGTGTGTAATTATTTGAAGATTCATCGTCATAAACAATAGTACTATTCACTTAACCAATTTGAAAATAGATAAGCAAAAATCATAACATATACTAATGAAAAGTGGTTATAAATAGGCATGAAGCCAATTAACTGTACACACATTACACAACTTTGAAACATATTTACCAAAACGCTTGAGCCAAATACAATTATGGTAACAGATAATAGAAGCAACAGAGGTTTCACAACTCTGAATCTTGAATCAGAGTGGCAGAACAATATTTTTACAGTTAACAAGAACATCGATGGCTGATGAAAACTGGTAACCGCGACTCCAAATTCAGCATTTCATCATTAACCAGATGCAGATTCTTGCATTCTTTTTTTAACCACAAAACTGCATCAAAAGCGCCTGAAACCAAAGAGAAAGGAATAAGAAAAGATAATCCACCCTCTTCCATTAAAAGTGTTCAAAACCAACTTGCTTATTGTCTAGAAATGCACTATTCCTGATGTTTTTATTCAGTATAAACAACAAATGCTAACGTTGTTGTAGAAAATTCATTTGGTTTAGAGTCTCCAGCTAATAGTAATAACTAATGAATTTATTTACTGATAAAGGTACTAGTTACTAATTAATTTTATACTGTGATCATTCATTGGTATTAAAGCAAGGAGGAAATGATCATAGTACTTAGTAGTTCTTGTAAATTTAGCATATTCAGGAAAAAAGCTCGCTGATGGAATGGTAGTTTACCTGTCATGAACAACACAGAGAAGGATGGCTTCAAAAAATTCCTCTAAGCTCAGGTATATGTCCAAACAAGTGTCCGTCGCATCCACAAAAAGAACTCCCAGCAATCTGGCAAGAAAAATAACAAGAAAGAGATAAAGGATTTGAGCCATTTTTCACAGACAGGCAGTCGACGAAATACACCAAACATTTCAGGTTGCTTCATGTACTAGCAAACGAGAAAAAAGCATACCTTCACCGTGCAGGGGAAGTTCCCTGAAATTTACATTAGTCCTTCTGAATACACCATATGGCATCTTCAGGAGATCTTACTGCTTCAAAATTTCCTCTAGGCTCAGCTATATATTTCCTAAACAAGTGTCTTAGCAGCCCCAAAAAGCTCCAAATAACCTGATAAAAAAACAAGAGGATAAGGATTTAAGCCATTTTACACAGACATGCAGTTGACGAGATACACAAAATGAGGAGAAAGCTCCTTTAAATTCATAAACTGACCTAACTGATTGCTTTTGAAGGTTGGTTAGAAGAGTTAAACCATGTCAGGAGTTAAATCTTCAAAAATATGACGGAGACTCTCATGTTGAACCATGGCGTCTAGTATCTTATCTTCTGATAGAGAAAGTGAAGGATTTGTCTTGCAAGCATTCACTTCATTCCTAGACAAAAGTATATCAGAATGATGTTTTTTTCTTGTTTGCTGTTCGATCTTGCCAATCTCGAATTGCACCGTCACTAGACGGTAAACATGCACGAATTTAGTCTGACCATTCCTGTAGGCTCGACTTATGGCTTGCTTTTCAACAGAGGGATTCCAGACAACATCAAGCAAAACGACTCTTGAAGCCCCTATAAGATTTATTCCTTCTGAACAGGCTCTTATCGATGCAAGAAGCACTTTTACATCACTCTTAGGGTCATTAAGAGAATTTATTGATGTCTGGCGCTGCTTTACATCAAGCTTCCCATCCATATAGAGAATCTCTCTGCCTGAAGTCCAGTGAAAGAGAGAATTGAGTTGCTCCATAATCAGGAGTAGAGGATCAAGTAACTGGCTGAATATTATAACCCTCTCCCCCATGCCATCACAGAGTTGGATCAGTTCAATGACAAATTTCATTTTTACTCCAGCATTTGGATCCAACCGATATCCTCTTTCATTTAGCTGACTTTTAAACTCAGGGAACTCTTTCTTGTTTGCCACCAGTGACGGATGAACAGAGATCAGAGACAACAGATTTTGTTCATCAAAGGAGCCTGGATTCTCTTGAATTTTACTAAGCAATTTCTTCTGCAAATCTGTGGGCTTCAAGTGTATCACAGTGGTCCTTATACCCGGAAGGCTTTGGTTCTTTACATTTTCACTACATACATGGACTAGTGGTGCAATCCTATCCCTAATCTCTTCCAAGACATTCCTGTCAATGGAATTGGTGACAGAAGCCCATCTCCGCTCCAGTCCTGCAGCAAACCTTGGACTAACTATGCAGAGAGTGTTGTACAACTCTTTAAAGTTATTTTGGAAGGGAGTTCCAGACAAAAGTATCCGTTTTTCTGTCTCAACTTTACTCACAGCCTTAAACACATGGCTGTGCTCATTCCGAGGAGTGTGCCCTTCTTCAAGGACCAGAAGACCAGGATATTTTAGGAGTATTTCTCTTATCTCCTTGGCACAGCCATCTTCATTTTCTCTAGTGAGCTTATCAAACAAATTGTAGCTGATCCCCAAGATACTTGTCCTCTTAGTCCAAGATTTCAGCTTCACCAGACGCCTATAGTGTCGGTTTTGGCGTTTAGACAGGTTTTTTCTGCCACGTCCATGGAAACAGTTGTAGACACTAAGAGTGGCTTCATCTTCATGACACGAGAAATCTTCATTGTTCAAGTTGTGGAAAGGAATGTCCACCTCCCATTTCTGGAACTCAGCTTCCCAGTTAGAAAGCAACTTGGGCGGAATTATGATTAATGGCCGGCCATTTGGAAACAGCTTCAGAAATGCCTGAAGAAATACTAACGTCAGGCGGGTTTTTCCGGTACCAGGTGGATGTGAGATTATGCATCCTCCCCTACTAGGAGATGATGGAGGCTCTCTCAACTTCTCAATGGATATATCTCCAGCAATTTGTTTCCACATAAACTCAAAACCTTCACGTTGATGATGATACATTGTTTTTTTGGTATTCACAGGAACTAAATCCCACACAGTTCCTTCCACATCAGTAGCAGAATCATGGACTGCAGAAGAACCATACAATCCGAAGCCCTCAACATCCAAGAATGACGACGACTCTGCAGAATACTTTTTGTCATGCCTCCCCGAGGTTCTCTCAGCCTGCAAAGGACAGAAGTTCAAGATAATATTAAAGAGTGAAAAAGTATATTGGAGAGGAGACTTAGTAAATCAAATATAAGGATGGCAAAAGAACATGTTACATGGGTTATCAAGTATCAAGACAAATTTATGGACTAAGCAAAATTTCATGAACTACTCGACTTGATTGATTCCATTTACTGCAGCAAATATTTTAGCAAGTCCATTTGAAATTGAAACAGAAAACAATCGGCCATAGCAAACTATAAGAAAATCCACATCACTTAGTACAAATCTGTCAAGAGCACAGCGTAGAACCAGCTGCAATATCCTTATTCTTATCATGCGCTATGTCAAGCACACTTCAGTTCTCTATATCTGAACTGCTAAAGAACATCAGTAGCCCAGCTTGGCATGACTACAAAAAAAACCGCCATGATTTTGGATTTTGTAAAAGTTCGTGCAGCAATATAAAATCTTTTAAGCACAGGCATTAAGATAAATAATACTAACATGATAACAGCACAAATTGTAAATTGTGCTTCTAATTGAGAAGGATGAGTACTTGACAGGATAAAGTCATATACTTACAAAAGAAGGGAAGATGTACTTGCTCTCCAGATACACACGCGAACAAACTTTACATATGAGTCCAATTTGTTCATCAAGAATAACTTGGTGATTCCCCTTTTGACAGTCGGTGAGTACGTTCTCATTCTCATCCTGCATCGGCAAGCAGAGATTTTACATGGTTTAGAAGCGGACAACTTTAAGATTTGAACATGAAAAAAGGGACATGAGAATCAAGGATTAGCAAATATTGACCCACTCAAAGCAGTTCAAAACAATAGACACAGAATATTGCTGCCTATCAGTTTGTCAAAACCTAATAGCAAAGAATCTTTTACTCAAAAAATATCAAACTTATATGTGTAAAGCAAAAACGAAAAAAGCTAAAACTAAAGAATTGCATCTGACTGAGAAAGTAGCCTACCAAAGATGTATTTGTGAATCCAATACACGATTCTAAGATTCCCATATCCATTTCAGCAAAAAGCTTGTCAATTTCTTTTTCCCATTCTTCTTTCTCTGGTGGAATAGGATCCTCGTCTTCAAACCGGAACTTTAAAGGAAGCGCTACCTTGACAGGAACCTGTTCCTTCTCTTCAGGAGAAGCAAGTTCATCATCGTCATTCATGATCGAATCAACAACGAACTTTTCAAAGTCAAAAGGCTTCGTCATAGACTTCTTCTTAGTCTTTCTCCTGTCCTTTGGAGCAGCATCATTCTGCACCAGGTCAAAAAACTCGATGTCCGAGGATGACGATGCCTTCTTTGGAGTCTTTCTTCGGGCCTTATCAGATGACTTCACGTCCCCTTCAGATGAAGATTCATCACTAAGAAGAATGGGGCTACTAGAGTTCACAGGCCTTTGTTTTTTCTTGTTTGGCTTAAAAAGTGAGCGTGGCCGAAAAAAGTATGCTCGGCTTTTCTTCTTTACACCATTCATTCGGAAATCCTCATCTTTAGGATCATCATTATCCTCATCACTCGAAGCTTCCGATTCCGGCTCAGAAGATGTAAACTCTTCTGATTCAGTATCAGAAATGTCCTCCGATTTCTCATGATCACTCAATCCGTGCAACTCAATAGGTTCCACTCCCCCAGTCTTACTTGATGAAGTAGATGAAACAACCTCATCGACTGTACTAAACTTAGCACTACTTCCCCTAACAGATCCCACATTGGACCAAGATCCTGAACCTGATCCACTATTCAAAGCCGAGATTGAGGCATTAGATGCAACAATCTCTCCAATAATAACCACATCAGAATCACTACCTTCACCATCACTCGACTCTTCCACACTTTCAACAGGCCTTTTTCTCCTAGACTCACTATCCGCCACATTATCCACAATGCTTTTCCCCTTATCCAAACTATTGACTTTTTTTACATCATTTGGTGAACAAGACAAGTCTTGTAACAAAACATCATCATCTCCACTTCTCAGACTTCCACTAGCAGTACTTTCTTCACTTGGAGAAGGATTTCCGCTTCGTCTACACCTCTTGATCTCCTTATGTTTCTCAAAGTAAAACTTTTCCCATTGTCCTCTAGTTCTCGTCCTCGAACCAGTGGCCTCGCCCGAACCAGAACCTAAAACCATCTTCGACAAAGTATGCACCTAATTCAATAACATCAAAAAACACATATTACACTTCTGATTTCTTGATAGTAAAACAATGCATGACAAACACTACAAAGACTAGTACTACTAGCACAAACCAAGAAACTAAAAACCAACCAATAACAGGACAGTCACATGCATATAAAATAGAGAATCAACAAAAACAAAAGTTACACAAAACTACAAACACTTACTGCAAGAACCAAGCAACAACTTTTCTGCAAGAACAATCACAAGCAACTTTTGAACACGAATATCAAGAACCAACTTGTGATTCTTGAAAGTTGAGGGAACTAAGTGTAATAAAATAGAAAAGTTTTGAATGCATAGATAAATATAGAAAAAAGAGAATAAGAAGAGTTTGTTTTGAACAAAACTTACGTAAAAAAGGCGGAGAGACAGAGGGTGGTGCACTGAGGGGGTGGGGTGAAGAGGGGGTGGGTGATATAAGTTTGCTAAGACAGAAGATATAAATTATAAATTACTATAAAATATAAGAGTTACTATACTTTTACGGGATTGGTAATGGCTCTTTTGTTCTTTTGTACTACTATATTATATGCCATTTATGGTGTATTTACAGCTGTTAAAAGTTTATAATAATGTTTATAATAATGGCAAGAATTTATTGACACCCTACAAAATAAAAACTCATATGGTAATATAGGTTAAATCATGCTACTACTTATTTAGTAGGTTATAGAGTAGGTTAATCATTTTTGGTAGGTTATAGACTAGTGTAACGAAAAGGTTTGGGGTTTATACCTAGGAAAAGTAATAAAGCAACAAAAAGATTTTAGTTATTACTACTTTCACACAAAAGGAAAAGAAAAAAACAGAGTAAAGGAATAGCGTCTTCAAGACACATTATTTTGGCCAAAAGATTGTAACTTAGATCATACTCCTTGGAGTATAGTTCAATATAATTGGATTTGTAAGAAACTCACTTGGAAACACTAATTAAGGAATTTATTGGCTATATCAAAGTTAAATTCTGAAGAAGTATGTTGATCGTTTTTGAAATTGTATAGATCATATATATTAGACAAAGATAACTATGAGAAAGTTGATTAATACCCTGTTATTTTTAAAAATCACATATTTCCGACCAAATTAATGATGCTAATAAAAATTGTATATTGAACGTGTAGTAGTGTGTGGAGGAACCTTCGATCCGGAGTAGAGGCGAACTGAAGTTGGGGTTAATATAGTCAAGAAATATTCAGACTTAAGAATGAAGTTGGCTTCAATTTCAAGTCCTCGTTGAAGTCCTAGAAATTGAAGTTAAATTTGTTGTGTGACTGATTCTAACAAAATACCTAAACTTTGCAAAGCATTTTGCAAAATGGATACTTGTGCACTTCCCTCCGGAAAGAGCAATAACCAAGAAAAGTTTCCGCCAACTCATCTCCACCTCTAACCACCATGGTTACCATCAATTAAGAAAAGTTCACATAACCGAAAATTCTGCAGCAAATAAAAATCCACTTACACTCTTCAGCCACCTTATTTCAACAAGAGCACAAAAAGAATACAGATTTACAAAGAATTAGCCCTAAATTAACTATAACGACATAAAAAATATAAGGAAACCCCCCAACGAGTAAGAAAAGAAGCCGTCGGATGGGTTTGAAGAGCGGGGGAGGGGTTTAGGAACAAAGAAGAAATGTTGAGGTGGGATACAGTATTAATGAAGTTGCCGCCTCCGCCGTTAAATTTTCAATAAAGACACTAAAATTAGCCGAATTAGAAAGCATGAATTATTTTTCAAGATTAGAAAAGTAGCAACATTAAGAAATAGATCCTGATCGGCGAAGTTGAGAGATTCTTTAGGGTATAAATTGAACTTACGGATTAGTTTCTTAGTTTGTTTCGATGCGAAATTCGAAGGTAATGGATTCTTCACGAAAGATGATGGAGAAAAGAGAATGAGAAGAGCGAGAGAAATGGAAAAAGGGATGTGAAAGCTTATTTTTGCTATGTTTGGAAGAACATTGGTAGATTTTGATAGATTTAGGCCATGGGAAAAGAAGGGAGGGGATGGGGTGTTTTACAAGAATATTTTCATCTTTCTTTTTTAAAAACAAATACTTTATACACGTGTCATTTTATTATTCGCTAGGTTAACATATCATGGTATTTGAAACACACGCGAGAGCATTGCTAGACTCGAGTATGGATTGGACATAATAATTTGTGCTAAGAGATATATATCTGATTATTTGAATAATTAAAGTGGCTAAGTGAAAATTAGTATAAACTTAAAAAATCATCTATGTATTATGCTTTTATTAATCAAGTTCTTTACAATTCCAAAAATCATACTTTTCTCTTTCCCAGACATATTTTTCCTTAGTAAAAAGTTGTTTCTTTTCCCAAGGCTCTTTTTCCTTGTCCCATCACTACCTCTCCCTCTCCTTCCTTCTCTTTCATTTTGATAAATAAAAAATATGGAATATATACCATTCTCTTCTACAACCTTTTTTTCTATTCTTTATCTTCTCTTGTTCATCTTTCTTGCCATACTTCAACCTCTCCTTTACTATTTACAATTTTGAAGCTAATGTGTTTCTATTTATTTTTTTCTTCTGCATTTTGTTTTCCCCAAAAACTTTTTTGTCTTGTCTTTTTCATTAGAGCATTTTCCACGTTGAAACACAAGTATCCTTAAGAAAATAAAAAAGTGTGTCACATGTACAAAATTATGGTATAGCAAATCAGCCTATTAATATCACGTTCAGATACGCATTGCGTAACAACAAAACTTTCCAACCTCATAGCCTAAAGTGGATAAAATTTGTAGGCATGCCAAAGCCATTTCTAAATCTTTCTTTAGCTTTAAAAGAATGACCATGTGAAGTGTGAACTCTTTGAATCTCCTAAATTCTCCCCTAAACAAACCCCCCCCTCCCCCCCCCCCCCCCCCTTCCTTGTTTTGTTCATTTTGCGTTCTTTAACATGTACAGATCAATGAATTTGTTACAATGGTGTCAAGAATAATTGTCCCAACATGTAATGTAGCTAAACTTATAATAGCAACACAACTTTTATTTAATGAATCAAGTTCTACATTTACTCTTTAAGTAGTATATGATAGTAACTAGATTATGCGTAAAAACTATTAATATTATACATAGAACGCACCATAGATATACACTGAAATTAGGAAAAATATAGTTGTGTGATGCTCATTACAAATATATGATGCTCATTACAAATATATATCCACTTAATAGAATCTTATAGAACAAAATATTTAAAAAATCTAACAACTTTATCTCTTAAACTTTGAGAATCTATGTGTTTAAGATAAGCTAAGGACACACAAATTACGCAGTACATACAAATTATTTTGCACATTGTGTGCACACACAAATAAAAAATTAAAAAGAAAATAATAGAAATCTCCTTAAAGGCACAGGCGTGTAGCTAATCGATACTGATAATACTCTATATCCACTTAACTAAATCAAAGTTTATCCAAAATAATTCAATTAGATTTTGGAAAAAAAAAATCCATGAAGCATACAAATTAGTCTGCACAACGTCTACATAAACTCACACAGACAGAAAAATTAATTTCAGAAAATCTTGTGCAAGGCACGTGCGAGTAGCTAATGCAAATAACATTAGTACTGGATTTGCAAGTCACATGAAAGATCATTTTCTTCTATTCAAATTCATCATAACAAATCATTCCTTGTATGTGTCTATACTTACATTATCTACTTGTGTAATTATGAAATCATGTGCTAAGTACGACCGATTAGCTAATATAGAAAAAAACTAATTGTATGTAACTGTGTTAGATTTTGAAGAAGAGTTTAAATTCTGCGCATGTGAAAATAAGTATGGCAATAATCTAATTACGCCAATTTTATCACGCATAAAATAATATATCTATATTGGTCAATCAATAGCTCGCTTAATTCATCCCATATTTTTATCTTTAAAGAAAATGCTTGAAACATAAATAAAATTTGATCCTTGAAAGTACCAAATTACCAATGCAAGAATGGGAACAGAGCTTTTATTACATAGTGGGGCTATATATATTACTTGGCATTTAACCATTGGATATGATTAAATTAAATTAAAACTCTTCTTCTCCAAATGCTCAACACTAATAAATATGAGCTCTAAATAGAGTCTAATAATAATGGCATTATAATGGAGCAATAAGTAAAAAGTAAAAGCTAATTACTCCCTATACTAGTAAACAAAGTAGACAAATAGATACACCCCATTTGGGTCCACAAAAGCATATAATGAAACAATGATAAAGAAAGATGTATAGTACATAAAGTTTGGTAAAGATATTATTTAACTTACCGGAGAAGTGTTCCCGGCGACGATCACCGCGGTGGAGACTCCCAAAAAGGAAAGTGAAAGCTTCTTTATTCTGTTTCAAGAAAGTATGTTGACTGATAGTTCATAGATACTGTATATGAAGAACAAGAAAGAAGAAGACTAGTGAAGGAAAAATAAAGTAATGAACTAGTTATAAAGAGCCAAAAAAAGGAGGGTATCCACCAATTATATGACACCATATATATATAATTCACCTAAGATTTACTTACTAGAAGAGTAGTAAAAATTTAATTACTAGCCTTTTTAATGGGTTAGTGACTAGTGTGGTGGAAGTTTAGGTAGAGATTCCCAAGTCCTTAACTCCTAATATTGTTTATGGCTAGTAAAACATTTCGATAACATTGAGGGTAAAACAACATGTTGATTAATGTGCATTTTAACTAGCTCTTTTTTTCTTCGTTTCTATTACTTGGCTAGTAGTAACTAATTAGAGTTTTGTGTTTCTTTTTTTATGTAGTACTTTATTAAAATCCTACTTTTATAAATTTTACTAATTGTATACATATAATGTGCAGTACACGTGCAGCAACGTTCGTGCTTGTAATTGACAAGAAAAAGTAAAAAAGTACTATGGATATTAATGATCAGTGACTGATAGGTCGTGGGTGCTCACTTCCTTTAATAAGGTCCGCAAGTACAATCTCTTGCTAGAAAAAAAAGAGCCTCCAAGCTCTAGCACTCATTGCTCTACCAAAGCACCAATTGGACCTTTTGTTTTGTGGGTGCTCCTTTTATATATATACATTTGTTACATACTGTCTATGTACATATATATATTCCGCGTCGAGTTCAATGAGTGCTCGAGCACCGGAACGGAGCATGTGGGTCCGCCCCTGTTAATCATGAGATATACATGATTGATTGCATATGAAATCGTTCTGATGGTCTTACATTTTAATAAACCATCACTCATGATTAAAAAAGAATTTCAAAATTTATCATGTTTTATGATATAGCGGGGGCTTATATATATTTTTTAAATAAATGAAGAGAAAAGAGAAATATTTATACATTCACAGTTAAATGACAAAAAGTCAAGTTTAGATTTATAGAAATAGACATATAAGATATGATTAAGGGAATTAGTGACTAACCAATAATAAATTTGGACTCATAAAAATTTGTATAAGTTATTCATATAATGTGATGCCATATGCAATGTCAGTAAAAAAAAATAACAATAGTAAAAATATCAATTATAGTTATTTTAATACACTGAATGCTTTATTGATTAAATGTTATGAATAAACATATTTTTTAAAAATTAATTGTATTATTAGCAAACGTTGAAGAGAAATCTTAGAGCAACTGGTACAATTGTCTCTGTGTGATCTATAGATCACGAATTTGAGCCGTAAAAACAGATATTGATACTTGCATTAGGGTAGGCTGCACACATTACACTTCTTCGCATGCGGCCCTCCCCTCGATCCTGCGTGAGCACCAGATTGCCCCTTTTATTGTTAGCAAACCATGTTATCGCCATGTATTAGGAGTGGACCATATAATTTGGACTATCCACTTTTTCTACAAACGGCCATTACTAGCGTAACTCAAGAAGTGTTTGACCACTTTATGTAATTATCGAAAAAATCTTTTGATTATAAAACATATATAAGATTAAAGTTGATTAAGATCACTAATCATTAAGATTTCTTTTAATTTTACTACACCATTACAGTGATTTTTTTTTATAGGTTTGAAGGTACAACAAAGTTAAAAAAATCATTGTAATATTCCTCTGTCATAAGTTAGACATGCTTAAGATTGTGTAAAAAATTTAGAGTTAGGTATCAGAGCAAGCAATATCTGTGCATTAATCTTTTATGAATATTTGCAGATTTGTGTGAAAATAGTATAGTTAGTGAAAAACTTATATTTTGAAATTTTCTTCAGAAAAATGATATATCATTAGTAAATTAAATTTCTAGCATTTCTATGATTTGTTATTGTTGGTATCCGAAGTAAAAAAATAAATTGGGTCTACAAAATTGGTCGCAACAACATAGCTAAATAACGAAGACGACTGCGAGCAAAGAAAATTAATTTATTTTTTTATTTTATCCTTAGTAGTAGTATTTATTGAAATAAAGTGAACATCTATTGAAGAGAGTTTAATATAATAAATATTAAGATATAAATAAAATAAAATTATCAAAAAAATTATTTAATATTTTCTTGTAGAATGAGTAAATACAAACATGACAATCAAAATGAAATAGAGAGTAAAAAAGGTTATGATAAGAGAGAGAAATAAAAGTTAGCAAGTGAATAATCTTTTAATTTTGTTTGGACCAACTTTTGGGTAGATGCAGACAAACTATTAAATGCTTTGATATAGATGCATTTTTCTTGAATGGAGAGAAGGTTGGTGGCAACTTTATTGATGGCCCAAATTTGTTTCTCTATTTTATTTTTATAGTTCTTTTAGCATATGTTTTCACAATTATGAATATTTATCATATCAACATGCTAGATGTTGAAATTTTTATAATTAAAATAAATTTTAGTAACTCTAGTAATGTTAATATTTGAAGTTTATTTGTTTCATACATTATTTGAAGTTTTAGATACAAATATAAAAAGTTATCGTATGTAAAGTTAACTTTTTTACACAATTTTCTAGCTAGATCTTTAATACAAATTTAGATTAATGTATCGTGTTCTATGAAATTTTATTTAATTAGATTTGGTTATCAGCCTAGACTAAAAAAGCATATTGTGTTTTGGATCAATGATAGTAATTTGGGTTAATTTCATAAACTTCCTTTAAGGTTTTGCCCTGTAATAATGGCATCTCTTGTGGTATACGAAATTACACCTACCTCCCCTGTTCTACTTTTTAATAACAATTATTTTCACCTTTTCTTCATAAATATAGATAAAATATAGTATGACCATGCTGCCCTTCCTACAATTCAACTCTTCAAATTATTAATTATATCAAAATATTTCATCTTACAAAATATGAAATACACAATTGATAAACCAAACATAAATAGACCATAGCGCATGTGATAGAGTAATGTGAAACTCATTAGTCATTCTATTGGAAAGATAATTATGAGAACAGCCAACCTAACCTTTAACAAGACATTTCCACCGCCAACTCCATTTTCTCGACAACCCCGACCATTTCTTGTTTCAGGTGACAAAATGGACTCCCCTAAAGAGGAAGCTAATGAGAAAAGACCTTAGAAGAAGATCTTTAACCAAACGTTTCCAAAGAAAGGGAATTTGAGCCAAAAATTGTATTTGATTTAGATAATTCGTAAAAAAAATTGATGTAATTAATAATTGGATGTGTTTAATAGCAGGAAGAGTTGAATCGTAAAATTATACTTTATTTAAATTTATGAAATAAGTTTAAAAAATTGTTACAAAGAAATTAAAATAGGGGGATAGGTCTAGTAGTATGGTATACCACAAGGGAGGCCACTGTAGCGGAGTAAAACCCGAAGGGTTTTTTTTGCAATTAACCCTAATTATTATATCGTTTAATGATACATATATTTTTTTATTTAAACACACATTGTATTGAAGTAATCGATTTAAGTGATATCTCAAATCTCTCTAAATAGTTATATTTTAACATGGCATCAGAGCATGACTCATCAAATTATTGTTTTGTCCAAGATTTGGCAATCACATAATTTTAACATGATCATGCTTCAATCAGCATGCCTTGTCGGGCGGAGAAGTGTTCCAAATCAGTTGTGGGATGTGGAGCTGCTGTTTTATAAAAATTTGAGAAAATTTAATGTTTTTGAGATATTTTTAATGTTAAGCTCAATAATTGTTTCAAAATTAATTATATTATTATTAAATGTTGAATGGGAGTCTTCGAGCCACTGGTAAAGTTCTCTCCGTGTGATATAGATCACGGGTTTGACCATGAAAATAGCCACATATACTTGCTTTAGGGTAGGTCTCGCACATCAGACTCATTCAAAATCGGATGTGGCCCTTCCTAGATCTTGCGTCAATACAGGATGTTTTGTGCAATGGGTTGCCCCCTCTATCGTTAGTAAATACTATTTTAATGTATTAAGTGTAGGACCGTATATTTTAAATTATGCATTTTTTCTACGATCGTCCATTACTCACGTAACTCAAAAAGTATTTGGCTATTTCTTCAATTATCCAAAACTCTTTTTCTTTAGAACATATATAAAACTAAAGTTAACTTAGATCGCTATCAATAAAAAAAAATTTAATTTTTACTTCACCATTATAGTGAAGATATTTTATAGGTTTGAATATCCATCAAAGTTAAAAATATGCCATAAAGTAAGATATTGTTGTAAAATTTCTCTATCACAAATTAGACATACTTTAAACAGCGTAAAAATTTGAAAATCTAGTATCAGAGCAATCACTTATCTATGCCTTAATTGTTTATGGATGTTTACAAAGTTATTTGAAAATAATATAATTAGTGAGAAAATTATGTTTTAAATTTTTTTCGAGAAAAATAATTATTACTAAATTAACGTTCTAGCATTTCTATTTTTTATTATTTTTGGTGATCCAAATGGAAAAAATAAATTAACTAAATCTACAAAACTGGCCACAGCAACCTAGCTAAATATCTAGAGAAATACTAACCCCTTCTATTTTATTTTACTTGTTATGGGTACTAAAAATATTGATTCAAAAAACTTATCATTTTAGATTTCAGTATAGAATTAATTATTTTTCACTTTGTCCTTAGTATTAATTGATATTGAAAGTAAAAAATAGAGTGTACATCCGTTAAAGAGAGTTTAATATGATAAAATATTAAGGTATAAATAAGGATACACTAGTTGTAAAAGATAATATTGACATTTTGTTATAGAACGTATAAAGACAAACATGACAAGCAAAATGAAATAGAGAGTGAAAAAAGCTCTGATAAGAGAAAGAAATGAAAGTCTAGCAATTGAATAGTCTTTCAAATTTGATTGGACCAACTTTTGGATAAATGCTGACAAACTATTAAATGCTTTGTTATAGATATATTTTTCTTAAATGGGGAGATAGTTGTTTGCAACTTTATTGATTGCACAATTTTTTATATATATTTTTTATATTCCTTTTAGTATTTGTTTTACAATTAAAAATCTTCATCATATCAACATCCCATATGCTTAAACTTTTATGAATTAAAATCGATTTTAGTAACTCTAGTTATGTTAATATTCGAACTTTTGGTGCTTTATATATTATTTGAAGTTTTTACATACAAATATTAAAGTTATCTAAGCATATAAAAGTTAATTTTATTACATAATTTTTTAGCAACAGTTCTTCAATAGAAAGTTAGAATTAATGTATAGTGATCCGTGTAATGTTATTTAATTAAATTTAGTTATCAGCCTTAATTAAACAAAAAAAATACTATGCTTAGGATCAATGATAATAATTATTATATATTTTAAGAATACATATAACTTTTTATTTAAATAGACACTATATTGAAGTAATCGATTTAAGTATTATCTCGACTCTATTTCATTAGTTAATATTTAGACATGGTATCAGAGCTAGAGTCATCATATTAAATTTCTCAAGCTTTGGCTGTTACATAATTTTTTACATAATGATTATGCTTCAACCGATATGCCTTGTCATGCGTATGATTGTTCCACATCAGTTGTGGAATGTGAATCTGGTGTCTTTATTCATATTTGAGATTTTTTCACGTTTTGAGATAGTTCTTAGAGTTAAGTTAAACTCAATAATTTTTTCTTAACGTTGTTTTAAAGTCGGTGTAAGATTGTTGTGCAATTAGTGTGTGCGTAAAAATACAACACTTATAATTATGGGGTTATGAGTTCACTTGGCAGAGATCAAACTTACTCTACAAGTTATCGGCGTTGAGGATATATGTCTGCTCCATAGTCATGACCGCTCATCAGGCATGGGCCTAAAGCCGATTGGCACATACCCAGCCGCCTTAAGAGAATTAATATACTAGTTAGGTTAAACTTTGTAAACTGCCTCATGTAAACAACCCTAATGCCTATAAACATAGCATTTTACCATAATTAGGGTTGGGGTAAACCTAGAACTATATATATCTCTGTCCCTCATTATATTCGACACAAGAAATTCACTACGAATTCGCATATTCACAAGGAATACAACTATTATTTTCCTGATTTAACATTATTTCCTTCGTATTTACTTTTTTTTTACTTGTGATCCTCTCCTAAATTTATCTGTTTAACCTATTCGTTAAGTTTTAGGCATAAACAATTTGGCGCTCACCATGGCACCCATGCAATTGTTAGTTTTTTAACAAAGGAAACATACTACCATGTCGAACAATAACGACTGTCTTCTACCAAATACCGCTCATACAGTCGACGATGCGTTAAAGGACGAAAATGATCCATCCAAAAATCCGATCAAAATAGAGGAAGAAAGTGATCACAACGAGTCACAACACGGAAGCCCTATCAGGCCCAAAGAAAAATTCGAGCGAGCTTTTGAAAAGCTACTCGAGGCTCAGCAGCAACTGTCAGTTCAAAATTCAACAATGATGGCCGAAGCGCTAGCCAAGCATCTAGAGGCAGTTTTCGCCAAATCAGTTCCAGGCCAAAATTCCCTCTAGGATCGGGACTCGCGGGAGACACCCGACCTCAGTAGCCTGACAATAGAATGACTCGGAAGCAGCTCCAGAAGATTCAGCAACGCCAATAATGCAACGTCAACAGAGTGCCCAACCATGTAGGCACTGCGCTAGGAGTTGAAAGAAGTCCATGAATGGATAGGTTATATACTAGACGCTCCACCCTTGGTAACCAAAGTGGATGAGCAAAAGTTTTTCAAGCAAGCATACAAATCAACCGTCGTGTCAGTTCTGGTACCAAAGAACTTTCGCCTGCCGGAATCGCTAAATTACAATGGTACCACCTATCCAAAGGAGCATATAGCTGCCTACTTCACGGCAGTACAGAATAACGAGATGACAAGAGGAAATCCAGTCGGCGTTGGTGAAGAGATCCGGTTCAATCTTGGCCAAGGGAACCTTGACATGGTATACTTAGTTACCCTTAGGATCAATTGAATCTTTTACTCAGATGTAGGACTTGTTCAAAAAAGCGCACTAAGGCACTCAAAAGTGCGAGAAGAGGATGGAGGACATCTTCAAGATCCGACATCAATAAGGCGAATTGCTCAAGGACTATATAGAGAGATTCCAAAGGGAACTGATTACACTTCCACCAGTGCCAGACATCATAGCAACCGTAGTTTTGCCAAGAACTTGAATCACTGAGGTTCGGTAGCCATGCAAGAGTTGCAAAAGAGATTGCAAAAGCATCCGAAGAAGACTTGGGACGTGCTACATTAGCCTTATAGTCATAAACTCCGATTTGAGCCAGATTTAACAGAAGAAAAGAACATCAGGAGCCGAAGACGTAACCCTTCACATGAAAGAGAAATAGATAGTGGAAGAACAAAAAGAAAGAATGGAATATCAGGCAAGTCCCTCGAGAGCTTTTGATGAGCGAAGTGGTGCCCAAGGAGAGGCCTCTCGAGAGAAAAACACCGAGCCACAGAGTTTCAAAGACTTTGGGCTACGAGTGAATGCGGTTGACTTGGTCAAAAATCACTTTGGGAGATTTGGCTCGTGAATACATTGGCCCATATATATCGAAAATAACTCAGGGAAGAAGTCTTTAGCTTAATGTGAGTTCCATCGAGGTAAGGGTCACGACACCATTAATTGAAGAGCACTCATGTTCGAAGTGGCCCATTTTCCAAACGAAGGGCACCTTAACGACCTACTTACTGAAAAGTGAAGGTGGTCCCCTAGCGTTAGGCCAAGAGGACAAGCGAAGCATCAATATGATCTTTGACGGGCCTAGGATCGAGGTCGAGAAAATTAAGGCCGTGATGATTTATGAAGACCGGGAGAAAGGAAGGAAGAGGACTTGTGTCAATGCAATTGAATTCAACAGGAATGATAAAAATGAACTTTTCTTTCTACACCAGGATGCTTTGGTCATTACTCTTAGGGTAAACAATACACAAATTAAGCGAGTGCTCGTGGATCCAAGAAATACTGTATACATAATTCGATAGGAAGTTATTCGTAGCATGGAGCTTCTAGGACATATAGTCCCAAGCCTGTTTACGCTAACAAGCTTTTAGAGTTCGAGCTAGAAGTCAATTGGATAAATAGTTCTTCTGGTCCTCATATCAGGGGTATCAAAGCTAACATTTTTTCAGGTGATGGTGTGCGATCTCTCGTATAACATTATATTGTGCCGATCGTGGATACATGAAGTAAGGGTCGTTGATGTGCCCAATTTGAGCGGGGGTCATAAATACTCTTCTCATTGAGTAGGGATTGAATACAAGGAACTTGTTAATGACGTAATTTAGTTAAGTTGTTTAATTTACTCAAACTAGTTTTGAAAATCCTAAAATTGACTTGAAATAATCTACAGCTAAAGCAAGTAATGGTTAAGTGTTTTACTATGTATGGAGAACTAGAGTTCTAACCTCCAACTAATCCGTTAACCGAAGTAGGTACTAGATAAACTCAATCCCAATATGGGTCACCCAATGGACCTCGCACAAATACACTCGATTCGCCCCTCTCGATGATGAATGAGACCGACAACTTTTGCCATCTCGGTGCAATGAGTTATTGCTTGGAGTACTAGCGAATAGTCACAAGTAGGATATCCCCTTTCACTGTTTAACCCGTTAAGCTGGGGTAAATGCAACAACACCTACCTCCGATACCCCATCACTACTTTACCTGTTCCTAGAAATACCCTTTCAGTGTAAATCTAGTACTATAGGGCTTAACTTGAGTTGTACACCTCAAGTTGTACCGTAAAGATCAAAAGTAGTGAAATGGAGTATATTAAACTAGACCCATTCAATTAATTGATTAGGTTTTATTTAGAACCCTAAATATAAATTTAGCTACTCATAATTTAGAATGAAAAAATACCGGTAATAGATAGATTTTGCATGATTATGTTTTACGATCCTCTTTAAAACATAAATACTTAAAGACTTTGGGCATTATGTATATGGACAGAGTGGGAGAATATCAATCAATGTTCATTCAAGGTATTATGAGGAGAGTGGTCTATAAACTTTAGACTCCCCATTTTTCTGCAATAGTTCACTAGGGTTTTTTACATATATACAAACCTACACTCTTATTACAAAAAAAATAACAATATTTTATAAATTACACCACATAACAATATCTTTTTAGCACATTTTCCCATTTCCAATTTTTCTTCAAAATCAACCATTAACACATAAAGTAAAAAGCAAAAAGGGATACAAATAACAATATGCACACTGACGCTGACGGTGACCACTACTTCTATGGCGGCCGATTCCGATTCTGGCGTTGGTGAGTTGAAATGCCACAGTGTAGCTTCTACTATAGATCGTCGTCGTCAACTCCGTTTTCCGATTAACAGTTTACAGTGAACCATTGAGGATTTTGGATCGGAGAAAAGCGGAGCAAACCGGTTCTACTTGAACCGCCGTTTTGGATAGTAGCTTCGTGATGGTTAGAACTACAAAAGTTCCTGACGGAGGTGTTCAACGGCGGTGGTTGTTTGCTGGAGTTGTTCGACGGTTCTACTTTGCTAGAGTTCTTTGGGGTGGTTGTTTGCTGGAGATCCTTTTACAAAAACTATGGATGAGCTATCACATCTAAAGTTAGGAACCTTTCTCAGTTTTCATTTACTGATCTATATTTAATGGTATAACTTTAGTACATCATGAATTTGTTAATTATAAAAGTACTCCATATATTAGATTCTATGTTTACTTTTTGGAGCATATATATTTTGAAAGCGTTAATTTATTTATTTATGGGGTTAGTAGAAATCAAGCTGTCAATTAATCAATTTGAAAAGTGATAGCAGTCCTCAATACTTTGAGGAAAACAATTTAGCTAAATGTGTTAATGAAAATGTAAAACGAAAATCATATACATCAGAAATTTCCTCAAGTTTCTTATATCTGTGGTGGTGAATCATAGATACAGATCTGTAGATACAAAAAAAGTGTATGTATTGAGTAAAGTTATGTGATATACTACTATGTGTGCTGTGTGCGCGTGTAAGGCAAGAAAAACGGGCATGACAGTGTATACATAGTGGATTTATTTTTGGAAATTGTTTGAAGACTATAGTTGTAATGTATAACACCAAAATTAACACAAGTAAATAAAATCAAAAGGTTTGAAACAGCATTAAAACTAGGGGTGGGCGTTCGGTATTTCGGAACGGTTTTATCGAATACGGTTCGGTATTTCGGTATACGGTTTTCAAATGGTGGATACCAAATACCGTACCAAACTACTTCGGTACAGTTCGGTATTTTGTATTTCAGTTCGGTTTTATTCGGTATGGTATTCGGTATACCAAACATTAATTTTTTGCAAGAAATCATTTCAATAGGAAAAGATAAACCCCACTATCATTATCGGTAGTTTTAGTGAATGGCAACTTAAACGATATTTTGTAGACACTAGATACCACATTAGTGGTTACAATTAAACAATATTGGATACTAAATATTTGTGCTGCCTACTGCCTAAGGTTAATACAATTTTTCAATGCATCTTTTTCTAGTGGAGAAACAAAAAAAATAAGAAGGCATAATTGTTCTTCCAAGTTTTTGAAGAGTTAGTACAAAGTTTAGCATAAATGGCGAGTTTTTGATTGAGATGAAAAAAAAAAACAGCAAGTAAACATAAAATATATACATAATAATGATCAGCTGAGCTAATTGCTCTTTAATAAACTTACCTACAGGTTACAAACTTACCTACAGTTTATAAATAATACCTCTTCCTTTTCCAAGGTGATAGATAAAGCTAAAAAAGAAACAAAAAGCTGTGCAGGTACTACTTTGGAGTTTGGACAGCCTACGATATAAATAGAACTAACTGGGATTACCAAGCAATTTACATAACAGCAACTTATTTACTGCAAAAAGTCTCATATCAAATAAAACTAACTGGGATTACCAACAATCAACATAACAAGCAGCCAACCAGCATTACCATTTGTCAATAAGCCAACAAGAAGGCAACATTCAACATCATGTAATAAGTAAAAAGTACTAGTCTGCTAACACCAAGTCACCAACAATATTACAACATTAAGTCTAGAATTCATCAAGACAACATCTCTTAAGATGGCTCCTTAAATTTGAAGTGCCAAGATTTCGACGATAATGATAAACTCGACCACACTTATTGCACTTTGCTTTACGATCTTCTTCATTGTCTCCAATCACCTCAAAATATTTCCAAACAAATGATCGAGATTTAGGAGCACGAGGCTTGGTTGAACTTGGACCTAATAAATAAAAAGAGAAAATCAAAAGTTGTAGCATAATATTTCTATTAAAGAACAAAATCATATCATCAAATAAATAATTACTTACCACATATTAATGAAAGAAGCTACTAAACATCAACAATGCAAGAATCTCTTCCACTATTCATCAATTCTAAAGATAAATTAACAAAATGAGTCATACAACATAAACAATTAAAATATTTAATGACACAAAGCATCAAACCTTACCAACTTCAAGTTGCTCAAGATAATCTAAATCTTCTTCGACATTAACGGGAAGAGACTCACTTCTTAACCAATCTTGAACACAAACAAGAGATTGCACCAACTTCGGAGTTAATGAACTCTTAAATGAATCAAGGATGCGGCCACCGGTACTAAATGCACTTTCCGATGCCACACTAGAGATCGGAATAGCCAACACATCACGAGCCAACTCTGAAAGAATAGGAAATCTAGGAGCATTAATTTTCCACCAACCTAAAACATCAAATTTCTCGCCGTAGGGCTCTTGGTCTTCATTAAGATACTTTTCAAGCTCCGATTTAGTACCACCACTTCCACTATCTTCTTTTTGTCTCTTCTTTTCTAGCTTATTTCTCACTACACTTCCCCAGACATACTACTATCCGATGATGAGTCATTAGATGAAGTAGATGGAGATGATGGAATTTTAGATCCTTGTGTTAATTTTTCACATACTCCCCAAACAAAGAACTCAAATACTTATCCACTTCAACTTTTATTTTTTTCCCAACATCCTCCCCAAACATCTCCTCAAGTGCTAAATCAACATACACAAACTTGTTACGAGGATCTAACACAGAGGCAATAAAAAGCATATTGTTCATTTTGAGAGGATCACCCCAATACTTAACAAACTTTTTTTGCATTTGAGTTGCCATTGCAGCCAATTGTTTATCTTCACTTGCCACACAATCTTTCAAATGAACAACAAGCTCACATATTTCCTCGAAATGAGAATTACAAGTAACATAAAGTGTACCTGAAACTTTTTTTGTGAGCTCATAAAATCTTGCAAGAAACTTTGATACGTTCCTCACCTTTACCCAATCATCAGATTGTAGCGCACCTGCCACACTTCCATCTTCACAAATATGATTAGCAAGGTAAGTAGACAATGCACCCCCCTCATTAGTATCATACCTATCAAACGCCGACTCATAATACTGTGCTGTTTCCAACATCAAGTAGGTGGAGTTCCACCTAGTAGGAACATCTAAACACAATGCTTTAGTACACTCTATCTTTTGGCGTTCACAAGCATCGTTAAACTTTCTAAGCCTTGCGGGAGATTGTCTCATATACCTCACAGCTTGCCTAACATGTTTGACAGACACACCAATTTCTTTCAAACCATCTTGTACAATCAAATTAAGTATGTGAGCCATACATCTAACATGAAGATGCTTACCATCCATCAAATTAGTTCCCCAATCACTTAATTGTTTAGACACACATCTAACAGTGACAACATTAGAACCAGCATTGTCAACTGTGATAGTGAATACATTATCTACACACCAATCAAGCAAGCAATTATTAATAGCTTCCGCTATATCCTCACCCTTATGACTAGAGATAGGACAAAAATTTATTATTCTTTTATGCAAAACCCAATCTCTATCAATAAATGAGCTGTCACACACATATAATTAATACGTTGCACAGAAGTCCAAGTATCAGTAGTAAGACAAAGTTTTGGACGCTCTTCTCTAAAAAACTTCTTTAGACTTCGCTTCTCTTCAGTATAGATCTTATAACAATCCCTAGTTATTGTCCTACGAGAAGGAATGTGAAAAAAAGGTTGGGCTTTACTCATAAACTTCTTAAATCCTTCCTTTTCTACGAAGCTAAAAGGCAATTCATCCAAAATTATCATCTCAGTTAAAGCCCTTCTAACAACATCTTGTTCAAATCTCCAACTACCAATAGAAACCTCACCGTCTTGGCAAGTTTGAAAGGCTATCTTGGGTTGAGTTTCAGTAGTTGTAATAAGATTAGGTGGATACACTGTGCACCTAAGTAAATGATTTTTCAAACCAGTTGTTCCATTAGTTGTACTAGCTTTAAAAACCTGCTTACAATGATTACATCTTGCTTTCCAAATGCCATTTTCTTTAAATCTTTCATATTGTTTCCAAACATCAGATCTAGGTTCTATAGCTTTTCTTTTCTTCATACCTTGACTGTTGATCGTATTGTCATCTTCCGAAATAGGTATGCTGTCAGTTGAATCAACATCAGTGCTTACTCTACTTTCATCAGTCATCTGTAAATCAATAACAAAATGAAACAAACAGAAATTCAAACTAAACAATCAGGGCACAGAGACATGTATTAGCTACTGGTAAAACTGAAAAGCAAAGAGTAGAATCTAAAATAGAAGAAAAAAATTTGAATTAACATCAGCGTCTAAGATAAATACAGAGAAGGAATATCAGCCATAGAGAAAAAAATTTTTTAGATCATTAAGGAAATTATACTTGATGAGAAAAGACAAGAAACAAATTTAGTAATGTAAGTATGGTAAGTAAGTACTATTACTGGTAAAAAGAGAATAGGAAAAGGAATTGGAAACTGGACACTGATCACCGTAATTCAGATTTAATTTTAGGTCCTTTTCATAATTTGTTCATTTCTTCTCCTACCCAAACAAGAATACTCATCTTCATAGTAGCTTTTTATCTACTTGTTCTGTCCGTTGTTCTAACTCTTTATCAAGACATATCCTATCTTGCAATTGTATGTTGGAGTTCAATAGCAAAAAAGGTACTCTAATAGTCCGATTAGTCTTTTTCGTTAAACTGATTTAGTATCAAACGGCGTCGTTATTCGCAACTAACAGAAATGAGAAAATTATCTTAAGCATATGCGAAGACCGTAAAGTAATTTTTGGATTTTACCTTTTTTTCTAATCTTTATAAAACAAAGTGCAAAATATAAATTGTGTCCTAAAATTGCTACTCCCATTTAGCATCGACAATTTTTGGATTACCACTAAAAAAAAATTGATTTTTTATCAAAACTTTCTTATGTTTTGTTTTTAACATGTTGGATATTACGAGAAATCGAAGAAAAAAATTTAAGATCATAGAAAAGAGAATGAAGAGAAAGAACTTACTGGAGAAGAGAAGAAGTAACGACGGCGTGACTGAGAGACTGAGAGAAGCAGCAACGCTGCAGCGGCGTGAGTCGTGACTGAATTTTAGGTTTCAGGGAGTTTAGATTTTAGGGTTTGAATAATGAAAAGTGGAAGTTTTGTTAACATGGGTAGGACTAAATTTTAGTTGGATTGGGCTATTGGATTTGGGCCATTTAATTGTGTTGGATTCAGACTTACTACTATTATTGTAAAAATTACAAAATGAACCCAAAAAACTTCGGAATTTCGGAATTCCGAAGTTCCAAGACCCTTTACCATATTCCGAACCGAAATTCCGAAATACCGAAATTTCATACCGAATTTCGTACCGAATACCGAAATACCGATTCCGAAATTCTGAAATAATTCGGTTCGGTACGGAATTCGGTATTTCGGACTTTATGCCCACCCCTAATTAAAACAGTCTGAAACGACGTTGAAACAGTCTAAAATAGCTAGATACAATGCATAAACAGTGTAGAAACAATTAGATGCAATGCAGAAACAATGCAAAAACCCAGAAACAGTTAGAGACAGCGCTGAAACAGTTTGAAACAGCACATATACAGTTATATACGAAGCAAAATAGTGCAGATACAACAAGATACAACGCTGAAACAATCTGAAACAGCTAGTGAAAAACTCTGAAACAACATAAAATAATATGAAACAACGCAAAAAAGATGAAATAGTTTAAAACAGTGAGAAACAACGCACAAACAGGAATAAACAATAATTTACATCTATGCTTGAGATTATTGATATACTTTCTTTTTCCGAAAAAGAATATTATTAAGTATCAAAAGGCATTGTATATTTTATTTTCTTACTTTCTTAGTGTGTGTAACTAAGAAGTTGCAAGAGTTCTTATATATTTTATTTGAAAAATCGTCGCCATAAACAATAGTAGTACTATTCACTTAACCAATTTGAAAATAGATAAGCAACAACCATAATATATACTAATGAGAAGTGGTTAAAAATAGGCATGAAGCCAACTAACTGTACACACATTACACAACTTTGAAACATACTTGAGCCAAGTACAATTATGGTAACAGATAATAGAAGCAACAGAGGTTTTACAACTCTGAATCTTGAATCAGAGTGGCAGAACAATATTTTTACAGTTAACAAGAACATCGATGGCTGATGAAAACTGGTAACCGTGACTCAAAAATCAGCATTTCATTATTAACCAGGTACGAATCTGCAGGTGATGTTTGGCATTTTATGCCAAAGTTTCCTTAATATTTTCGCATGTTTGAGCTTGTTATTCGCTCGTATTATAGTTTGTGAATGTGGTTTTACACTAATTTGATGTCGTGCGTGTGTAGGTTGTTACGCAGTGCATTTGGAGCTTTTAGGAGCTTGATTTAGCAAGAATTGATTTGAAGTTGATTGAGGATTGGATTGAGCACACGAGGGCACGACACGAGCGAGGATTCAGACCAAGGAAGAAGCAGGTTGGCTGGGCGCTTTGGGGCACGTGGCGCGCCAGTTATAGCGCCCAGTGCCCCAGCGCGGTTTCTTGCGCGCCGTGCCCCTAAGGCGGAGGAGTTTCGACGTCTTCTGGTTGGAGTCACGCGTTACGAGGCGCGGAGCGCCCGTTATAGCGCCCCTTGTGTGCATTTTTACTTCCTATTCCGTCTAGCATTGGGTCTAACTTATTACTAGGTGTTTCTAAACATTATAAATAGTCCGTTTCTTAGTTTTTGAAGAGAGTTCTTACTTTGGAGCAATATTGAGAGCACCATACTCATTGAACAAGGGTTTATTCCTAATCTTTCATCTATTACATCAATTACTTCATTATTACACCAAATCTTTGCCTTGTGATTATGAATATGTGTGGCTAGACTTTACGTTCTAGGGTTAGAGTATTACATGAAGGTTGATTGTTTGAGGATTGATTCCCATTGATTAAATCCCATAACGGGTTACTTATTCTTTCTTGATTTCACTTGCTTAATTATTAGAGCTCGATAATTATGCATCATCTATGGTTTTTAGATTGAACTCGAAAGAGGGAATTTAATTACGTAATAAGAAAGAATAGAACTAGTTTGTGAGCCCGGGCATCGGGGAACCAATTCGCGAGTAGGATAGACATATACTTGCTTGCCCAGTTTAACTCATTACAGAATTCGTTAATGCGTGCATGTGATTTAACCCATAGACATATAGGGATTGAAGTAGCTTGCATAGATTGTGAAGAACTGAAAGGTTTTCACAGTTACATTTACTCTGTCAGTTAGTAACCCGGGATTTAAGAAGTGGAATCAATTGGATACATCAACTGGATTGTTCGTAACTCTGACCCTGGACCGTCCTCTTAATATTGTTAACAACCAAAGTATTGCACCATTGCTTGACTGCACATCTAGCACTTTAATTACTGTTTGTTAGTTACAAAAACTCTCACCATCAAAGAAAAAGATCCCTGGATAGTTTGTTTAGAAATTGTTCATTAAGTATTAGTCTGCACAGTCCTCGTGGGAACGATACTCGATTTTATCACTTTATTACTTGTCGACCGCGTATACTTGCGTGTGCGTTTGGGAGTAACAAGTTTTTGTTGCAGTTGCCGGGGACTATTACTGACTAATTTATTTTTGAACGATTACTTAATTCTTATTCAGGTTTAATTTTTTGTTGAGTTTCTTGTGCTGTTTCAGGCAACAGGTTTTGCATGCAAAAGAATAAAAAGGACGAACCACTCGCACCTTTTGATCCCGAGCCTGAAAGAACCTTGAGAAGGTTACGAAGAGAAGCGAGAGATCGAGAAGCACTAGCAATCGTACCTGCTTCTTTACCTATTGAAATAGCAGAAGAACAAGCAATAGCAGTGCGAGATGTTGCTCTTCCCAGCCTGGGGGGAGTAGCGTCAAGTATTGTGAAGCCCGCTATTACCGGGCACTTTGAGATCAAGTCCGACATGATTCAGTTGCTGCATGTGACGGGGCAATATGCTGGATTACTTCATGAGGATCCGCAGCTACACATTCAGAACTTTCTAGAGATCAGTGATACTTATACACCATCGGGTGTGCCTACTGATTATGTTCGTTTAACCTTGTTCCCGTTTTCACTGATTGGGACAGCAAGGAAGTGGTTAAAGGCTGAAAAGCCTGGGTCTATCACTACTTGGGAGGATTTGGCTAAGAAATTCTTGGCTAAATTTTATCCGTCTGCCAAGACAGCCAGGCTGAGGAGCGAAATCATGTCATTCAGACAGTTAGAAGGAGAATCTTTGTATTCAGCCTAGGAGAGGTTTAAGGCTCTATTGAGGGATTGTCCACACCACAACCAATCCAATGAGGTTATTGCACACACTTTTGTTGAGGGGTTGAATGCACACACTAAGATCGTGGTAGACGCTGCTGCTGGAGGTCAAGTATTGGCTTTAAATTTTGATCAGATTTATGATTTACTTGACAAGTTTTCGCAGAGCAATCCTGATTGGCAGGGTGTTGGTAGAGCTACTGCACAGAAATTTGCTGGGATACTTCAATTGGATGCAGTTTCAGAGCTAAAGGCGAAAATGGATGCTATTTCCAATCAAATCAGCAAGCTAACTCTGCCGCAGACTCAACAACCAGCAGCTCCAGTGCAACAACTTCAAGTCTTTTGTGAGGTTTGTGGAGAGGATCATGCTACTGACGTCTGTCCATCTAACCCAGAGTCAGTGTATTATGTGGGTAATCAGAACAGAGCACAGGGTCAGAATCGCAATCAATATGGTAATAGCTATAACACGGGTTGGCGTAATCACCCAAATTTTTCTTGGAGGGATAGTCGTGAGCAGCCTTAAGGCAATGAGAGATCCCAAAATGCACCACAGCAGGGGTCACAGTCGCAGACTCAGCCACATCAGTCTAATTCAGTTGAGGATATGCTTAAGAAAATTCTTGCAGGGCAGCAAAAGCTCATGGATGATTCAGCATCTCAGGCACAAACAATTAAAAATTTGAGCAACGCGCAGAAAGATCTTGAGAGACAGTTGGGGCAGCTAGCTGAAGCACAAAATAATAGACCTCGGGGTGCTTTACCGAGTGATACAGAGAAGAATCCTAGAGAATTTGTGCAAGCAGTTACTTTGAGGAATGGAAGAGCTCTGGAAGAAGTTCCCCCAAAGCCAAAGAAGCATGTTGGTGAGTTAGAGCCCAATGCTGATAGGGAAGTGGAGAAAGAAGCAGAGAAAGTGATAGCAAAGCAGCCCGAGTCTGCTATTGTGAGACCACCACCACCTTTCCCTCAGAGACTTCAGAAGCAGAAAGTTGATACAGCATGCAAGAAATTCTTGGAGATATTGAGTCAGATTCAGGTAAATATTCCTTTGGTGGAGCTTTTGCGGGATGTTCCCAAATATGCGAAATACATCAAGGACATTGTTGCTAACAAGAGAAGACTGACTGAGTTTGAGACAGTTGCACTCACTGAGGAGTGTAGTTCCAGAGTTAGAAGCAAGCTTCCTCAGAAATTGAAGGATCCTGGCAGCTTCACCATTCCCTTGAAAATTGGGGAACATGAGGTTGGTCGAGCTCTATGTGATTTAGGTGCTAGTGTGAATTTAATGCCTTCTTCAGTTTTCAGGAAACTAGGCCTGGGTGATCCACGACCCACTACTGTGACTTTGCAGCTGGCTGATAGATCATTGACATGCCCCGAGGGGATTATTGAGGATGTGCTTGTACAAGTGGGTCAGTTTATATTACCTGTGGATTTTATTATTCTTGATTATGAAGCTGATCCTGAGGTTCCTCTCATCTTGGGAAGAGGATTTTTGGCTACTACCGATGCTGTTATTAGAGTCAGAGCTGGAAAGATGATCATGAAGGTAAATGAGGAAAAAGTTGTGTTTAATGTGTTCAGAGCTACCCAGCTTCCTTCTCATTATGAAGAGTTGTCCATGGTAAAAGTGATAGATGATGAGTTGACTGCTGATGAGAGGTCATTCTTGGCTTCTAATGTTGATTCTTTAGAAAGGGCACTCTTATGTGATGATGATGATATCCTGAAGGATGACGATACTGAAGAATATGTGGAGATTCTTAATATGCAGAGTAGATTCATCCCAGGGTGGAAGAAATTTGAGGAGCTTGATAGACCGTTGACCTTAAGTCCTGCTAAACCGTCTATTGAGAGAGCTCCCAATCTTGAGCTCAAACCTTTACCCGCGCATTTACGTTATGCTTATTTGGGTGAAGGTAATACTTTGCCCGTGATCCTTTCTTCTTTGTTGTCTGATGTGCAGGTTGAGAAGGTGTTGAGGGTGTTGCGAGAGCGCAAGAGAGCTATTGGCTGGACTATTGCTGATATTAGAGGGATTAGTCCTTCTTTCTGCATGCATAAAATTCTCTTGGAGGAAGATCATAAGCCATCCATAGAGCAGCAGAGGAGGCTAAACCCAATTATGAAGGAGGTGGTGAAGAAAGAAGTTATCAAGTGGCTAGATGCTGGTATTATTTTTCCTATATCTGACAGCAAATGGGCGAGTCCAGTGCAATGTGTTCCTAAGAAGGGGGGGCATGACAGTGGTGAAGAATGAGCATAATGAGTTGATTCCTACAAAAACAGTTACAGGGTGGCGAATTTGCATTGATTATAGGAAGTTGAACAAGGCCACCAGGAAAGATCACTTTCCACTCCCTTTTATTGATCAGATACTGGATAGACTTGCAGGGCACGAGTATTACTGTTTCTTAGATGGGTATTCGGGATACAATCAAATTGTGATAGGTCCTGAAGATCAAGAGAAGACTACTTTTACTTGTCCATATGGCACCTATGCATTTAGGAGGATGCCATTTGCGTTGTGTAATGCCCCGGGGACTTTTCAGCGGTGCATGATGGCTATTTTCACTGATATGGTGGAAAATTTTGTGGAGGTATTTATGGATGATTTCTCAGTGGTTGGTGACTCTTTTGATGAATGTTTGAAAAATCTTGATGCTGTGCTGAGCCGTTGTGAAGAAACAAATCTTGTGCTGAATTGGGAAAAATGTCACTTTATGGTTCAAGAAGGCATAGTACTTGGGCACAAGGTGTCAAAGCAAGGGATTGAGGTTGACAAAGCGAAGATTGAGGCTATTGAGAAATTACCACCACCTATCTCTGTTAAAGGGGTGCGTAGTTTCTTGGGACATGTAGGGTTCTATAGACGTTTCATAAAGGACTTCTCCAAAATTTCCACTCCCTTGTGCAAATTGTTAGAGAAGGATATGAAATTTGTGTTCAATGATGCTTGTCTGAAAGCATTTGACGAGTTGAAGAAAAGGTTGGTGACCGCACCAATCATCATTGCTCCTGACTGGTCTTTGCCGTTTGAATTGATGTGTGATGCGAGTGATAATGCTATTGGGGCTGTTCTAGGCCAAAGAATTGGAAGAATCTTTTACTCCATCTATTATGCAAGCAAGACGCTTGATGCAGCCCAGTCTAATTATACCACCACTGAGAAGGAATTTCTAGCCGTAGTTTATGCTTTTGATAAATTCAGATCGTATTTGGTTGGCACTCGTGTTGTTGTCTACACTGATCATGCCGCAATCCGGTATTTATTTGAAAAGAAGGACTCCAAGCCTAGACTCATTCGATGGGTTCTCCTATTGCAAGAGTTTGATGTTGAAATTCGAGATCGCAAGGGGACTGAGAATCAAGTAGCTGATCATTTGTCAAGGCTGGAGAATAGAGATCATGTAGATGAGGGGCCTGAGATTAAAGAGGTATTTCCTGATGAGCAACTTTTTGCTTTAGATGCAGCTGAGGTGCCATGGTATGCTGATATGGTGACTTACTTGTGAGTAATGTGTATCCCCCTGGGGCCACTACTGAGCAAAGGCGTAAACTCCTTCATGAGAGCAGATTTTATGTGTGGGATGAGCCCTATTTGTACAAGATAGGCGTTGATCAACTAGCTAGGAGATGCATTCCAAGGGAAGAAGTAGAGCCGATTCTACAGAGCTGCCATTCCTCTCCTTATGGTGGCCACCTTGGTGGAGATCGAACAGCTGCGAAGGTACTTCAATCTGGTTTCTTTTGGCCTACTTTATTTAAAGATGCTCATGCACTAGTGAAGCAATGTGATCGTTGCCAAAGAACGGGTACTATTACTAGGCGTCACGAGATGCCTTTGAACAATATCTTGGAGATTGAGCTGTTTGATTGTTGGGGTATTGATTTTATGGGTCCATTCCCACCTTCTATGGGCCATAAATACATCCTCGTAGCAGTTGATTATGTGTCTAAATGGGTGGAGGCTATTGTACTTCCAACAAATGATGCGAGTGTGGTGGTGAAGTTCGTGAAGAAGAATATTTTCACTCGTTTTGGGACACCGCGGGCTATAATCAGTGATGAAGGTACGCATTTCTATAATCGGTTGTTCAATAAATTGTTGGCTAAGTATGGGGTTCGCCACAAGGTGGCTACTGCTTATCATCCCCAAACTAGTGGCCAAGTGGAAGTGTCTAACAGAGAGATCAAGCAAATCCTTGAGAAGACTGTGAATGCCTCGAGGAAGGATTGGGCTATGAAGTTAGATGATGCTCTCTGGGCCTATCGAACCGCATTCAAAACACCTATTGGAACCTCTCCATATAGGCTTGTTTATGGTAAGGCATGTCACTTGCCGGTTGAATTAGAGCACAAGGCGTATTGGGCAATTCAAAAGCTCAACCTTGATATGGCCTTAGCGGGTGAGAAGAGGATGCTCCAATTGCATGAGCTTGAAGAGTTCCGGTTCCATGCGTATGAAAATGCGAAATTATATAAGGAACGGACAAAGAAATGGCATGATAAGCACATTGAGCGTCGTACTTTTGAGCCCGGGCAGCTGGTATTGTTGTTCAACTCGAGGTTGAAATTATTCCCGGACAAGTTGAAGTCAAGATGGTCGGGGCCTTTTGAAGTTGTTCGTGTTACCGCACATGGAGCGATTGAATTGAAAGCCCCAGATTCTGAGAACACATTCTTGGTTAATGGTCAAAGGGTGAAACGTTATTGGGGAGGTTCGGTGAATCACCGCACTTCCATTACTTTGAGGGACCCTTGATTTATACCCGTCGTGCCACGACGTTAAATAAGGCGCTTCTCGGGAGGCAACCCGAGCTTGTACTTGTAATAGTTTAGTATTTTTTGTTTTATAGTGTCACGTAGTTTGTTATTTTTGTGTGTCGTTTTTGCAGAAATCGGGTGAGCTAAACAAGGTGTAATTAATGCATTGAGGGGTACTGGACGTCTCGAGACATGTCCCGCGCCTGGGTTCGCACTTGCAAGCGGAAATTGGTGTGAAAAAACGTGTTCGGGCGCGTTTGGGAGTGCCCCGCGCCTCTGAACGCGGAAAAATTCAAGCTGGCGCCTCCCAACGCGCCGGGTCAGGCAGTAGGTGCAAAATTCTGTCCGCGTTTGCTTCGCGCTGCGGTGCTTAACGCGCCCGGCCAAATTTTTTTTTGAGTTTTCCTGGTCAAACGGGTCTTGACCCGCGACCCGGTTTCCCCCAACCCCTTATACCCGATTTCTATGCTTATTTCTTCACTATTTTCACTCTAATTACTCTCTAATCACTCACCAATTCACCTCTAACACTTGGGATCATTCCAAAGCTTGTTGCAATCCACTCTAACACATTCAAGTAAGTAAATTCCTACTCCTCTCTCTCAATAACATGTAAGTTGAACTCATTCTTGTTCATGGAAGGTTGCTTAACTAGTTACAAGCTTATGCATAAAATTCACTTTTGTTGTACTTAAATTGTTCATGGTGCTAGATAGATAGCTTGTGACTTGTAAAAAGAGATCTCCTAACAATTTGGGAGGGTTGACACATTCCAAAACTCATTGAAATTGATAGCTTCAAAGTGTGCACACCAAGTGTTTGTGAAAAAGCCTCAATGATGAAAATTGTATGACATTGTGAATTCTTGAGTAGCAATGCATTCCTTAGGCTTATTATGGACACTAAGTGTCGCACACACATAAGAATTGATCATGATGCACCCACACTAGCTTGATCTTGAAAAATAAAAAACGTGGCATACTTTGTCCGAAGCTAGTTTTGTTTAAGTGTGGGATTGCTCGTTCCATTGAGTTAAGTGTTTGACACATAGAGTGTGTGATAAGTGTGGGGTGGTACCCTACCAATTGAGCTTGAATTGTATTTTTGGTGCTTAGTTATCCATCTCACATTGATCTATTGTTATGTAGGTACCATGGTGACCACACCTCATAAAGCTGGTTCTTCATCCGCCTCGGCCCCGAGGAGAGCACTCCAAGCCGGGCCGTCTTCTTCAAAGCAAAAGGGCAAGGCACCGGCCAAGCCCAACGCCAAACCAAAGGCAAAGGCCAAGGCAAAGATACCTAAGGACGCGGTGCCGATACCACGTCCCGGAGGAAAGACACAATATGGCATCACTTTTGTAAAGAGAGGTGAGTGCCAAATGTGGTATAAGAATGTGAGGCTTGCGGGGTACATCCCCGAGCAAGCAATTGATAAAAGGAGGGTTATGCAGAAATATCGAGGGGTGGCCGAGGCGATAATTGCTTTAAAGTGGGACTCGGTATTTGAGAGTCCGGGGCACGCCAACCTTGATTTGGTGCAAGAGTTTTATGCCAACTGGGAGCCGAACGACGCATGGAAGGAGGATGATATGGTCACGGTGAGGGGGTGAGAGTGAAGCTGGATCATACGACATTGAATGCCCTTCTGGGGGTCGAGGACCCTGATTATGATGATATGAAGGATTTCATTAAAAAGCCTGACTACAAGGCTCTGCGAGACACACTTTGTGGCGAGAGCTCCACTCATAAGTGGGCGCTCAGTGCGGCCGGAAGACACAAGTATATGAACTTCTCGCAGTTTCTCAAACCGGCTCGTGTGTGGATGCAGTTTATCAATGCACGCATATTACCATCTTCTCATTATTCCGAGGTCACCAAGACTCGGGCTTGCATGGTATATTTCTTTATGACTGGGAAGCCGGTAAATATAGGCTACTACATGTTGCGAGTGATGAGGGAGCAACGGAAGTTAGATTCATGTAGTCGCTTGTATTTTGGGAACATCCTGACCCGATACTTAGAGGAGGCTGGTGTCCCCGTAGATGAGATTGGGGATCGCATTGTCCCTGACATAGGGAAGCCTTTTGATATTGCCTCGGTCAAGGGTGTGATCACTACTGCACCGGTGAAGTTGACGGCGGACGAGTGGCGGGAAGCAGACGCCAACTTGTCTGCGCGTCAGTATTTGATGATGGAGCAGATGGCCCGGCGGTTGGGCGTGGACTTTGCAGCTATTGATCGCACTGTCCCTCTACTAGAGACCTCGAAGTGTCTGCTAGGCATGACTCGAGCAGTAGTGGTGCCTCCGGAGGAGGATAAGAACACGGATTCGGATATTGTTGCTAACGATCCAGACAGTGAGGTTGAGGTGACTGATGCTGAGGGCGATGGCTCTGATGAGGAGGAGGACTAGGTCCACACTCCTGCGCACCACCCGGATATCAGGGCAGTTTTCTTTTACTTTTGCACTTACTTCTTTGTCGCACTGGGGACATTGCTTAGTTTAAGTGTGGGGTGGGATACTGCCCTTTATCTATTTTTGAGATTAGGATGCATGTACCGTAGGATTTTTCTTTTGTCACTTGACTTTATTTTGATTTATTTCTTGCTTTAATATATGAAAAAAGAAAAAAAATTAGAAAGCCAATGAAAAAATTCCAAAAAGATTTTCCTTTTAGTTTTATTAGTGGTACATGTCATCCGCCCCGTGGTTTTTCTTATGGCCACGGTTCTTTTCCACGGGGAGGCTTTTGAACCGGGTAGTTTTTTATTTTTAGGATTAGGATAGTTAGTTGTAGATGACCCTAGACGAAGGAACTAGGTGGAATGCTAGGTGCCTTTGATTTGTTTGATACCGGTGGACTTGAATTGATTGCATGTGCTATTTGTGGTGTCCTTGGGTTTTAATTGTGATGCATGCCTAGAAAAAAAATGGAACGACCCCCTTGAGATGCTTGAGTCAGCTTGCTTGACTTTATTGTGAACTTTTGTGCATTAGTGCTTAAATTTTCACAAGTTGCATTCTAGATGCTTGATTGAGAGTTGTTGATGGAACCTTTTTGTGTGGATCATGTGCAATGTGTGTGTGAGGCATGTTCTTGTTTGCTCCATGTTGCATATTAATGTCTAGAACTTGCCCCGTGTGTGTGCAAAGCGAAATCCTAGGTTTGCTCTAGTCGGGAAATGATACAAGGCCTTCTTTGATTTGCCTACCCTTACATATATACCTTGAAAAAAAATAATTATTGTGAATTCTTTGACCTTTTTGTTAGCACCCACACCCCGAACCTACCCATTTGTTCTAAATTGTCTCTTTTGGCCCTTTACTCCTTAAGCACTTTAGTTGATATTGTGTTGTTATGTTGGAGTTGTGGTTGGATATTGGGAGGTTTTTTAGTGGAGCTAATGAAGGGGAATAATTGTTAAAATTGTGAAGTAGTGAAAAGCATCGGCAAGGTTGGAAGATAATGAAATTGAAAAAGAAAAGAAAAAAATAGTAAAGTTGAAAAGAAAAAAATTGTGAAAAAAGAGAAAAAAAAAGAAGAGAAAAAGATATCAATTCCTTGCTAGTGTGTGCTTAAAAGAAAAAAAGCTACTTGTTGAGAAGGTGTATGTGTGGAAGTGTTGATTGGGTGGCTTGTTGAGAATTGTGATGAAATATTTGTGATGTATTAAAGTGCTTAGGGAGGTAGTCACTATTACCATATGTATCCTACCCGCCCCTTAGCCTACATTATGACCTTTCTAAAGTCCTAGTTAATCCCGATTGGAGTGAGCTTACATTAGTGGAGTCCTACACTACGGGCAAGCCTATGGTACGTTGTGTGTGACATGTGAGACTTTTATGAGAGTGAGTGATTTCATTTGTTATTGCCCCCGTTCTATTCATGATATCTATTGTTGTGTGTGATCTTTGGGGGGGGGGGCACTCTTTTGCTTCATATTGGTGAGGGCACATGGTTTGCATGAAATAGGTGAAGTTGATGGTTCTTGGTTGAGTAGATAGGTGTGATTTTGTGGGAGCATGGTTGCAATAAGTTGAGTTTGTGCACTTGAGCTATTTTGGGGTGGTTGTTCTCATATTTTTGGTTTTGGTAAATGGTTGGCATGTTGTGGATCCATAGTAGTCATGTGTGCATTGGTTCAATGGTCGGTATCAACCATAGTCATAGGCAGACCTGTTTTACCTAGGTTGGGAAGTGAGATGTGACTTGCTCGAGGGCGAGCAAAGGTTCAAGTGTGGGGTGGTGATGTTTGGCATTTTATGCCAAAGTTTCCTTAATATTTCCGCATGTTTGAGCTTGTTATTCGCTCGTTTTATAGTTTGTGAATGTGGTTTTACACTAATTTGATGTCGTGCGTGTGTAGGTTGTTACGCAGTGCATTTGGAGCTTTTAGGAGCTTGATTTAGCAAGAATTGATTGGAAGTTGATTGAGGATTGGATTGAGCACACGAGGGCACGACACGAGCGAGGATTCGGACCAAGGAAGAAGCAGTTTGGCTGGGCGCTTTGGGGCACGTGGCGCACCAGTTATAGCGCCCAGTGCCCCAGCGCAGTTTCTTGCGCGCCGCGCCCCTAAGGCGGAGGAGTTTCGACGTCTTCTGGTTGGAGTCACGCGTTACGAGGCGCGGGGCGCCCGTTATAGCGCCCCTTGTGCGCATTTTTACTTCCTATTCCGTCTAGCATTGGGTCTAACTTATTACTAGGTGTTTGTAAACATTATAAATAGTCCGTTACTTAGTTTTTGAAGAGAGTTCTTACTTTGGAGCAATATTGAGAGCACCATACTCATTGAACAAGGGTTTATTCCTAATCTTTCATCTATTACATCAATTACTTCATTATTACACCAAATCTTTGCCATGTGATTATGAATATGTGTGGCTAAACTTTACGTTTTAGGGTTAGAGTATTACATGAAGGTTGATTGTTTGAAGATTGATTCCCATTGATTGAATCCCATAACGGGTTACTTATTCTTTCTTAATTTCACTTGCTTAATTATTAGAGCTCGATAATTATGCATCATCTATGGTTTTTAGATTGAACTCGAAAGAGGGAATTTAATTACGTAATAAGAAAGAATAGAACTAGTTTGTGAACCCGGGCATCGGGGAACCAATTCGCGAGTAGGATAGACATATACTTGTTTGCCTAGTTTAACTCATTACAGAATTCGTTAATGCGTGCATGTGATTTAACCCATAGACATATAGGGATTGAAGTAGCTTGCATAGATTGTGAAGAACTAAAAGGTTTTCACAGTTACATTTACTCTGTCAGTTAGTAACCCGAGATTTAAGAAGTGGAATCAATTGGATACATCAACTGGATTGTTCGTAACTCTGACCCTGGACCGTCCTCTTAATATTGTTAACAACCAAAGTATTGCACCATTGCTTGACTGCACATCTAGCACTTTAATTACTGTTTGTTAGTTACAAAAACTCTCACCATCAAAGAAAAAGATCCCTGGATAGTTTGTTTAGAAATTGTTTGTTAAGTATTAGTCTGCACAGTCCTCGTGGGAACGATACTCGATTTTATCACTTTATTACTTGTCGACCGCGTATACTTGCGTGTGCGTTTGGGAGTAACAGCAGGTTCTTGCATTCTTTTTTTAACCACAAAACTGCATCAAAAGAGCCTGAAACCAGAAGGGAAAGGAATAAGAAAAGATAATCCACCCTCTTCCTTTAAAACTGTTCAAAAGCAACTTGCTTATTGTCTTAGAAATGCACTATTCCTGATGTTTTTATTCAGTATAAACAACAAATCCCAACGTTGTAGTAGCAAATTCGTTTGGTTTAGAGTTCTCCAGCTAATAGTAATAGTAACTAATGAATTTACTTACTGATAAAGGTACTAGTTACTGATTAATTTTATACTGTGATCATTCATTGGTATTAGCGAGGAGGAAATGATCATAGTAGTTCTTGTGAATTTAGCATATTCAGGAAAAGGCTTGCTCATGGAATGGTAGTGTACCTGTCATGAAACAACACAGAGAAGGATGGCTTCAAAAAATTCCTCTAAGCTCAGGTATATGTCCAAACAAGTGTCCTTCGCATCCAAAAAAAGAACTCCCAGCAATCTGGCAAGAAAAATAACAAGAAAGAGATAAAGGATTTGAGCCATTTTTCACAGACAGGCAGTTGACGAAATACACCAAACATTTCAGGTTGCTTCATGTACTGCCAAACGAGAAAAAAACATACCTTCACCGTGCAGGGGAAGTTCCCTGAAATTTACATTAGTCCCTTGTGAATACACCATATGGCATCTTCAGGAGATCTTACTGCTTCAAAATTTCATGTCCTTAACAAGAGGATTGCTTTTGAAGGTTGGTTAGAAGAGTTAAACCATGTCAGGAGTTAAATCTTCAAAAATATGACGGAGACTCTCATGTTGAACCATGGCGTCTAGTATCTTATCTTCTGACAGAGAAAGTGAAGGATGTGTTTTGCAAGTATTCACTTCATTCCTAGACAAAAATATATCAGAATGATGTTTCTTTTTTGTTTGCTGTTCGATCTTGTCAATCTCGAATTTCACTGTCACTAGACGGTAAACATGCACGAATTTAGTCTGACCATTCCTGTAGGCTCGACTTATGGCTTGCCGTTCTACCGAAGGATTCCAGACAACATCAAGCAAAACGACTCTTGAAGCCCCTATAAGATTTATTCCTTCTGAACAGGCTTTTATCGATGCAAGAAGAACTTTTACATCACTCTTAGGGTCATTAAGAGAATTTATTGATGTCTGGCGCTGCTTTATATCAAGCGTCCCATCCATATAGAGAATCTCTTTGCCTGAAGTCCAGTGAAAGAGACAATTGAGTTGCTCCTTAATCAACTTTAGAGGACGACGTAACTGGCTGAATATAATAACCCTCTCCCTCAAGCCATCACAGAGTTGGATTAGTTCAATGACAAATTTCATTTTTACCCCAGCATTTGGGTCCAGCCGACATCCTCTTTCTTTCAACTGACTCTTCAAGTCAGAATTCAAGTTAGAAAACGCTTTCTCGTTTGCCACTAATGAAGGATGAACAGAGATCAGATACAACAGATTTTCTTCTTCAATAGAGCCCGTATTTTCTGGAATTTCCCTAAGCAATTTCTTCTGCAAATCTGTGGGCTTCAAGCGTATCACAGTGGACCTTATACCTGGAAGGCTTTCGCTCTTTACATTTTCACCACATCCATGGACTAGTGGTGCAATGATATCCCTAATCTCTTCCAATGCTTGGACATTCTGGTCAATGGAATTGGTGATAGAAGCCCATCTCCGCTCTAGTCCTGCAGCAAACCTTGGACTAACTATGCGGAGAGTGTTGTACAACTCTTTAAAGTTATTCTGGAAGGGAGTTCCGGACAAAAGAATACGTTTCTCGGTATGAACCTTACTCACAGCTTTAAACATATGGCTGTGCTCATTCCGAGGAATGTGCCCTTCTTCAAGTACCAGAAGACCAGGATATTTTAGGAGTATTTCTCTAATCTCCTTGGCAGAGCCGTCTTCATTTTCTCTAGTGAGCTTATCAAACAATTGGTAGCTGATCCCCAAGATACTTGTCCTCTTAGTCCACGATTTCAGCTTCACCAGACGCCTATAGTGTCGGTTTTGGCGTTTAGACAGGTTTTTTCTGCCACGTCCATGGAAACAGTTGTAGACACTAAGAGTGGCTTCATCTTCATGACACGAGAAATCTTCATTGTTCAAGTTGTGGAAAGGAATGTCCACCTCCCATTTCTGGAACTCAGCCTCCCAGTTAGAAAGCAACTTGGGCGGAATTATGATTAATGGCCGGCCATTTGGAAACAGCTTCAGAAATGCCTGAAGAAATACTAACGTCAGGCGGGTTTTTCCGGTACCAGGTGGATGTGAGATTATGCATCCTCCCCTACTAGGAGATGATGGAGGCTCTCTCAACTTCTCAATGGATATATCTCCAGCAATTTGTTTCCACATAAACTCAAAACCTTCACGTTGATGAGGATGCATTGTTGCTTTGGTTTTCACAGGAACTAAATCCCACACAGTTCCTTCCACATCAGTAGTAGAATCATTGACTGCAGAAGAACCACAAAATCTGAAGCCATCAACATCCAAGAATGATGACGGCTCTACAGAATACTTTCTGTCATGCCTCCCCGAGGTTCTCTCAACCTGCAGAGGACAGAAGTTCAAGATAATGTTAAAGAGTGAAAAATTATATTGGAGAGGAGACTTAGTAAATCAAATATAAGGATGCCAAAAGAACATGTTACATGGGTTATCAAGTATCAAGACAAATTTATGGACTAAAGCAAAATTTCATGAACTACTCGACTTGATTGATTCCATTTACTGCAGCAAATATTTTAGCAAGTCCATTTGAAATTGGAACAGAAAACAATCGGCCATAGCAAACTATAAGAAAATCCACATCACTTGGTACAAATCTGTCAAGAGCACGGCGGAGAACCAGCTGCAATATCCCTATTCTTATCATGCGCTATGTCAAGCACACTTCAGTTCTCTATATCTGAACTGCTAAAGAACATCAGTAAGCCAGCTTGGCATGACTACAAAAAAAACCGCCATGATTTTGGATTTTGTAAAAGTTCGTGCAGCAAAATAAAATCTAATAAGCACAGGCATTAAGATAATAATACTAACATAAAGTCATATACTTACAAAAGAAGGGAAGATGTACTTGCTCTCCAGATACACACGTGAACAAACTTTACATATGAGTCCAATTTGTTCGTCAAGAATAACTTGGTGATTCCCCTTTTGACAGTCGGTAAGTACGTTCTCATTCTCATTCTCATCCTGCATCGGCAAGCAGAGATTTTACATGGTTTAGAAGCGGACAACTTTAAGATTTGAACAGAATATTGCTTCCTATCAGCTTCCTAAAGAATTGCATCTGACTGAGAAAGTAGCTTACCAAAGATATATTTGTGAATCCAATGCATGATTCTAAGATTGCCATATCCATTTCAGCAAAAAGCTTGTCAATTTCTTTTTCCCATTCTTCTTTCTCTGGTGGAATAGGATCCTCGTCTTCAAACCGGAATTTTAAAGGAAGCGCTACCTTGACAGGAACCTGTTCCTTCTCTTCAGGAGAAGCAAGTTCATCATCGTCATTCATGATCGAATCAACAACAAACTTCTCAAAGTCAAAAGGGTTAGACAGAGACTTCTTCTTAGTCTTTCTCCTGTCCTTTGGAGCTGCATCACTCTGCACCAGGTCATAAAACTCAATGTCCGAGGATGAGGATGACGATGCCTTCTTTGGAGTCTTTCTTCGGGCCTTATCAGATGACTTCACGTCCCCTTCAGATGAGGATTCATCACTAAGAAGAATGGGGCTACTAGAGTTCACAGGCCTTTGTTTCTTCTTGTTTGGCTTGAAAAGTGAGCGTGGCCGAAAAAAGTATGCTCGGCTGCTCTTCTTTACACCACTAATCCGGAAATCCTCATCTTTAGGGTCATCATTATCCTCATCACTCGAAGCTTCAGATTCCGGCTCAGAAGATGTAAACTCTTCTGATTCAGAATCAGAAAAGTCCTCTGATTTCTCATGATCACTCAATCCGTGCAACTCAATAGGTTCCACTCCCCCAGTCTTACTTGATGAAGTAGATGAAACAACCTCATCGACTTTACTAAATTTAGGACTGCTTCCCCTAACAGATCCCACATTGGACCAAGATCCTGAACCTGATCCACTATTCAAAGCCGAGATTGAGGCATTAGATGCAACAGTCTCTCCAATGATAACCACATCAGAATCACTACCTTCATCATCACCACCATCGTCATCACTACTCGCCTCACCACTACTCTCATCATCATCATCAGACTCTTCCACACTTTCAACAGGCCTTTTTCTCCTAGACTCACTATCCACCACATTATCCAAACTATTGACTTTTTTTACATCATTTGGTGAACAAGACAAGTCTTGTAACAAAACATCATCATCTCCACTTCTCAGACTTCCACTAGCAGTACTTTCTTCACTTGGAGAAGGATTTCCGCTTCGTCTACACCTCTTGATCTCCTTATGTTTCTCAAAGTAAAACTTTTTCCATTGTCCTCTAGTTCGCGTCCTCGAACCAGTGGCCTCGCCCGAACCAGAACCTAAAACCATCTTCGACAAAGTATGCACCTAATTCAATAACATCAAAAAACACATATTACACTTCTGATTTCTAGATAGTAAAACAATGCATGACAAACACTACAAAGACTAGTACTACTAGCACAAACCAAGAAACTAAAACCAACCAATAACAGAACAGTCACATGCATATAAAATAGAGAATCAACAAAAACAAAAGTTACACAAAACTACAAACACTTACTCCAAGAACCAAACAACAACTTTTCTGCAAGAACAATAACCAACTTGTGATTCTTGAAAGTTGAGGGAACTAAGTGTAATAAAATAGAAAAGTTTTGAATGCATAGATAAATATAGAAAAAAGAGAATAAGAAGAGTTTGTTTTGAACAAAACTTACGTAAAAAAGGCGGAGAGAGAGTGGGGTGCACTGAGGGGGTGGGGTGATATAAGTTTGCTGACAGAAAAGACTAAAGAGAGAGTAAAATATGAAATATAAGGGTCCTTTGTTATAAGGATAAGTTATTCTGGGATTAGTTATACAATAGTAATAAGTTAATATTGTGGTAAGTTAATACTGAGATAAATTAATACCATAAAGTCATTCGTATTGATTTATTCATCAAATAAGTTTATACTGGGATTAGATATTATTGATTTGAATTTACAAACCAAACACAGGATAAAACCATTCAATTTTTTATACAAGGATTAATTAATCTTATACTACATACCAAACGGCCCCTAAGAGTTATATATATTTTTACGGGATTGGTAAATGGTAGAATGAGTAAATACAAACATGACAAGTAAAATGAAATAGAGATTAAAAAAGGTTATGATAAGAGAGAGAAATAAAAGTTAGCAAGTGAATAATCTTTTAATTTTGATTGGACCAACTTTTGGGTAGATGCAGACAAACTATTAAATGCTTTGATATAGATGCATTTTTCTTGAATGGAGAGAAAGTTGGTGGCAACTTTATTGATGGCCCAAATTTATCTCTCTATTTTATTTTTATAGTTCTTTTAGCATATGTTTTCACAATTATGAATTTTTATCATATCAACATGCTAGATGCTGAAATTTTTATAATTAAAACAAATTTAAGTAATTCTGGTAATGTTAATATTTGAATTTTATTTGTTTCATACATTATTTGAAGTTTTACATACAAATATAAAAAGTTATCTTAGTATGTAAAGTTAACTTTTTTACATAATTTTCTAGATAGATCTTTAATACAAATTTAGGTTAATGTATAGTGCTCTATGAAATTTTATTTAATTAGATTTAGTTATCAGCCTAGATTAAAAAAAAAAAACATATTCTGTTTGGATCAGTGATAGTAATTTGGGTTAATTTCATAAACTTCCCTAAGGTTTTGCCCTGTAACAATGACATCTCTTGTGGTATACGATATTACACATACCTCCCCTGTTCTACTTTTTTAATAACAATTCTTTTCACCTTTTCTTCATAAATATAGATAAAATATAGTATGACCATGCTGCCCTTCCTACAATTCAACTCTTCAAATTATTAATTATATCAAAATGTTTCATCTTACAAAATATAAAAACACAATTGATAAACCAAACATAAATATACCATAGCGCATGTGATAGAGTAATGTGAAACTCATTAGTCATTCCATTGGAAAGATAATTATGAGAACAGCCAATCGAACCTTTAACAAGACATTTCCACCGTCAACTCCATTTTCTCGACAACCCCGACCATTTCTTATTTCAGGTGACAAAATGGACTTCCCTAAAGAGGAAGCTAATGAGAAAGACCCTAGAAGAAGATCTTTAACCCAACGTTTCCAAAGAAAGTAAATTTGAGCAAAAATTGTATTTGATTTTAGATAATTTGTAAAAATATTTTTTATGTAATTAATAATTGGATGTGTTTAATAGTAGGAAGGGTTGAATGGTAAAATTATACTTTATTTAAATTAATGAAAAATAAGCTTAAAAAGTTGTTACAAAGAAATTAAAATAGGGGATACGTGTAGTACGGTATACCACAAGGGAGGCCATTGTAGCGGAGTAAAACCTGAAGGGATGTTTTTAGAATTAACCCTAATTATTATATCGTTTAATGATACATATATTTTTTTATTTAAACACACATTGTATTGAAGTAATCGATTTAAGTGATATCTCAAATCTCTCTAAGTAGTTATATTTTGACATGGCATCAGAGCATGACTCATCAAATTATTGTTTTGTCCAAGATTTGGCAATCACATAATTTTAACATCATGATCATGCTTCAATCAGCATGCCTTGTCGTGCAGAGAAGTGTTCCAAATCAGTTGTGGGATGTGGAGCTAGTGTTTTATAAAAATTTGAGAAAATTTCATGTTTTTGAGATAGTTTTTAATATCAAGCTCAATAATTGTTTCAAAATTAATTATATTATTATAAAACGTTGAATGGGAGTATTCGAACCACTGGTAAAGCTGTCTCCGTGTGATATAGATTACGGGTTTGACGTGAAAATAGACACATATACTTGCTTTAGGGTAGGTTGCGCACATCAGACTCATTCAGAATTTCGGATGCGGCCCTTCCTAGATCTTGCGTCAATACAGGATGTTTTGTGTAATGGGTTGCCCCCATCTATCGTTAGTAAATATTATTTTAATGTATTAAGTGTAGGACTGTATATTTTAAATTATGCACTTTTTCTACGATCGTCCATCACTCACGTAACTCAAAAAGTATTTGGCCACTTCTTCAATTATCGAAAACTTTTGTTCTTGTAGAACATATATAAGACTAAAGTTAACTTAGATCGATATCAATAAAAAAATTCTTTTAATTTTACTACACCATTATAGTGAAGATATTTTATAGGTTTGAATATCCATCAAAGTTAAAAATATGCCATAAAGTAAGATATTATTGTAAATTTTCTCTATCACAAATTAGACATACTTTAAACTGCGTAAAAATTTCGAAATTTGGTATCAGAGCAATCACTTATCTATACCTTAATTGTTTATGGATGTTTACAAAGTTATTTAAAAATAATATAATTAGTGAGAAAATTATGTTTTAAATTTTTTTAGAGAAAAATAATTATTACTAAATTAACGTTCTAGCATTTCTATTTTTTATTATTTTTGGTATTAGAAATGGAAAAAATAAATTAACTAAGTCTACAAAACTGGCCACAGCAACCTAGCTAAATATTGAAGATGACTACGAGAAATACTAACCCCCTCCGTTTTATTTTACTTGTTATGGGTACTAAAAATATTGATTCAAAAGACTTATCATTTTAGATTTCAGTATAGAATTAATTATTTTTCACTTTGTCCTTAGTATTAATTGATATTTAAAGTAAAAAAAATAGAGTGTACATCCGTTGAAGAGAGTTTAATATAATAAAATATTAAGGTATAAAAAAGGATAAACTAGTTTAAAAAAATAATATTGATATTTTATTATAGAACGTGTAAAGACAAACATGACAAGTAAAATGAAATAGAGAGAGTGAAAAAAACTATGATAAGAGAGAGAAATGAAAGTATAGCAATTGAATAGTCATTCAAATTTGATTTGACCAATTTTTGAATAAATGCTGACAAACTATTAAATACTTTGTTATAGATATATTTTTCTTGAATGGAGAGAAAGTTGTCTGCAACTTTATTGATGGCACAATTTATTTTTTTATTTTATTTTTATATTTCTTTTAGTATATGTTTTACAGTTAAAAATCTTCATCATATCAACATGTCAGATTCTTATACTTTTATGAATTAAAATCGATTTTAGTAACTCTAGTTATGTTAATATTCGAACTTTTGGTGCTTTATGTATTATTTGAAGTTTTTACGTACAAATATTAAAATTATCTAAGCATATAAAAGTTAATTTTATTACATAATTTTTCAGCAATAGTTCTTCAATAGAAACTTAGAATTAATGTATAGTGATACGTGTAATGTTATTTAATTAAATTTAGTTATCAGCCTTGATTAAACAAAAAATATTATGTTTAGGATCAATGACAATAATTATTATATATTTTGAGAATACATATAATTTTTTATTTAAATGGACACTATATTGAAGTAATCGATTTAAGTATTATCTCGACTCTGTTTCATTAGTTAATATTTAGACATGGTATCAGAGTTAGACTCATCATATTAAATTTTCCAAGCTTTGACAGTTACATAATTTTTTACATAATGATTATGCTTCAACCGATATGCCTTGTCATGCGTATGGTTGTTCCACATCAGTTGTGGAATATGAATCTGGTGTCTTTATTCATATTTGAGAATTTTTTACGTTTTGAGATAGTTTTTAGAGTTAAGTTAAAACTCAATAATTTTTTCTTAACGTTGTGTTAAAGTCGGTGTAAGATTGTTGTGCAATTAGTGTGTGAGTAAAAACACAACACTTATAATTATGGGGATATGAGTTTACTTGGCAGAGATCAAACTTACTCTACAAGCTATCGGCGCTAAGGATATATGTCTGCTCCATAGCCACGACCACTCATCAGTCATGGGCCTATAGCCAATTGGCTCATACCCAGCCGCCTTTAGAGTATTAATATCCTAGTTAGGTTAAACTTTGTATCACTGCTTCATGTAAACAACCCCAATGCCTATAAACATAGTATTTTACCATAATTAGGATTGGGATAAATTTAGAGCTATATATATCTCTGTCCCTCATTATATTCGACACAAGAGATTCACTACGAATCCGCATATTCACAAGGAATACAACTATTATTTTCTTGATTTAACATTTTTCCTTCATATTTACTTTTTTTTACTTGTGACCCTCTCCTAAATTTGTCTCTTTAACCTATTCGTTAAGTTTTAGGCATAAACAATTTGGCGCTCACCATGTGACTCATGCAATTGTTAGTTTTTTACAAACGAAACATACTACCATGTCAAGCAATAACGACAGTCTTCTATCAAATACCGCTCATACAGTCGACGATGCGTTAAAGGACGAAAATGATCCATCCAAAAATCCAATCAAAATAGAGGAAGAAAGTGATCACAACGAGTCACAACACGGAAACCCTATCAGGCCTAAAGACAAATTCGAGAGAGCTTTAGAAAAGCTACTCAAGGCTCAACAGCAACTGTCAGTTCAAAATTCAACAATGATGGCGGAAGCGCTAGCCAAGCATCTAGAGGCAGTTTTCGCCAAATCAGTTCCAAGGCCAGAATTCCCTCTAGGATCAGGACTCGCGGGAGACACCCGACCTCAGTAGCCTGACAACAGAATGGCTCAGAAGCAGCTCCAGGAGATTCGACAGCGCCAATAATGCAACGTCAACAGAGTGCCCAACCATGTAGGCACTGCGCTAGGAGTTGAAAGAAGTCCATGAACGGATAGGTTATATACCAGACGCTCCACCCTTTGTAACCAAAGTGGATGAGCAAAAGTTTTTCAAGCAACCGTCGTGTCAGTTCTGGTACCCAAGAACTTTCGCCTGCCGGAATCGCTAAAATACGCTGGTACCACCGATCCAAAGGAGCATATAGCTGCCTACTTTACGGCAGTACAGAATAACGAGATGACAAGAGGAAATCCAGTCGGCGTTGGTGAAGAGATTCGGTTCAATCTTGACCAAGGGAACCTTGACATGGTATACTTGGTTACCCTTAGGGTCAATTGAATCTTTTACTCAGATGTAGGACTTGTTCAAAAAAGCGCACGAAGGCACTCAAAAGTGCGAGAAGAGGATGGAGGACATCTTTGAGATCCAACAACAATAAGGCGAATTGCTCAAGGACTATATAGAGAGATTCCAAAGGAAACTGATTACACTCCCACCAGTGCCAGACATCATAGCAACCGTGGTTTCGCCAAGAACTTGAAACCCCGAGGTTCGGTAGCCATGCAAGAGTTGCAAAAGAGATTGCAAAAGCATCCGATGAAGACTTGGGACGTGCTACATCAGCCTTATAGTCATAAGCTCCGATTTGAGCCAGATTTAACAGAAGAAAGGAACATCAGGAGCCGAAGACGTAACTCTTCACATGAAAGAGAAATAGATAGTGGAAGAACAAAAAAAAGAATGGAATATCAGGAAAGCCCCTCGAGAACTTTTGATGAGCGAAGTGGTGCCCAAGGAGAGGCCTCTCGAGAGAAAAACACCGAGCCACAGAGTTTCAAAGACTTTGGGCTACGAGTGAATGCGGTTGACTTGGTCAAAAATCACTTTGGGAGATTTGGCTTGTGAATACATTGGCCCATATATATCGAAAATAACTCAGGGAAGAAGTCGTTAGCTTAATATGAGTTCCATCGAGGTAAGGGTCACGACACCGTTAATTGTAGAGCACTCATGTTTGAAGTAGCCCATTTGCCAAACGAAGGGCACCTTAACGACCTACTTACTGAAAAGGGAAGGTGGTCCCGTAGCGTTAGGCCAAGAGGACAAGCGAAGCATCAATACGATCTTTGACGGGCCTAGGATCGAGGCCGAGAAAATTAAGGTCGTGATGATTTATGAAGACCAGGAAGAAGGAAGAAAGAGGACTCGTGTCAATGCAATTGAATTCAACTGGAATGATGAAAATGAACTCTTCTTTCTGCACCATGACGCTTTGGTCATTACTCTTAGGGTAAACAATACACAAATTAAGCGAGTGCTCGTGGACCCAAGAAATACTGTATATATAATTCGATAGGAAGTTATTCGTAGCATGGAGCTTCTAGGACATATAGTCCCAAGCCTGTTTACGTCAACAAGCTTTCAGAGTTCGAGCTAGAAGTCAATTGGATAAATAGTTCTTTTGGTCCTCATACCGGGGGTATCAAAGCTAACATTTTTTCAGGTGATGGTGTGCGATCTCTCGTATAACATTATATTGTGTCGATGGTGGATACATGAAGTAAGGGTCGTTGACGTGCCCAATTTGAGCGGGGGTCATAAATACCCTTCTCATTGAGTAGGGATTGAATACAAGGAACTTGTTAATGACGTAATTTAGTTAAGTTGTTTAATTTACTCAAACTAGTTTTGAAAATCCTAAAATTGACTTGAAATAATCTATAGCTAAAGCAAGTAATGGTTAAGTGTTTTACTATGTATGGAGAACTAGAGTTCTAACCTCCAACTAATCTGTTAATCGAAGTAGGTACTAGATAAACCCAATCCCAATATGGGTAACCCAATGGACCTCGCACAAGTACACTCGATTCGCCCCTCTCGATGATGAACGAGACTGACAACTCTTGCCCTCTCGATGCAATGAGTTATTGCTTGGAGTACTAACGAATAGTCACAAGTAGGATATCTCCTTTCTGTGTTCAACCTGTTAAGCTGGGGTAAATACAACAGCACCTACCTCCGATACCCTATCACTACTTTACATGTTCCTAAAAATACCCTCTCAGTGTAAATCTAGTACTATAGGGCTTAACTTGAGTTGTACACCTCAAGTTGTACCGTAAAGATCAAAAGTAGTGAAATGGAGTATATTAAACTAGACCCATTCAATTAATTGATTAGGTTTTATTTAGAACCCTAAATATAAATTTAGCTACTCATAATTTAGAATGAAAAATACCGGTAATAGATAGATTTTGCATGATTATATTTTATGATCCTCTTTAAAACATAAATACTTAAAGAATTTGGGCATTATGTATACGGACAGAGTGGGAGAATATCAATCAATGTTCATTCAAGGTATTATGAGGAGAGTGGTCTATAAACTTTAGACTCCCCATTTTTCTGCAATAGTTCACTAGGGTTTTTTACATATATATATAAACCTACACTCTTATTACAAAAAAAAAATAACAATATTTTACAAATTACACCACATAACAATATCTTTTTAGCACATTTCTCCATTTCCAATTTTTATTCAAAATCAACATTAACACATAAAGTAAAAAGCAAAAAGGGATACAAATAACAATATGCACACTGACGCTGACGGTGACAACGACTTCTATAGCTGCCGATTCCGATTCCAGCATTGGTGAGTTGAAACGCCACAGTGTAGCTTGTACTATAGATCGTCATCGTCAACTCCGTTTTCCGATTAATAGTATACAGTGAACCGTTGAGGATTTTGGATCGGAGAAAAGCGGAGCAAACCGGTTCTACTTGAACCGCCGTTTTGGATAGTAGCTTCGTGATGGTTAGAACTGCAAAAGTTCCTGACGGAGGTGTTCAACGGCGGTGGTTGTTTGCTGGAGTTGTTTGACGGTTCTACTTTTCTGGAGTTCTTTGGGGTGGTTGTTTGCTGGAGATCCTTTTACAAAAACTATGGATGAGCTATCACATCTAAAGATAGGAACCTTTCTCAGTTTTCATTTACTGATCTATATTTAATGCTATAACTTTAGTACATCATGAATTTGTTAATTATAAAAGTACTCCATATATTAGATTCTATGTTTACTTTTTGGAGCATATATATTTTGAAAATGTTAATTTATTTATTTATGGGGTTAATTGGAATCAAGCTGTCAATTAATCAAATTGAGAAGTGATAGCAGTCCTCAATACTTTGAGGAAAACGATTTAGCTAAATGTGTTAATGAAAATGTAAAACGAAAATCATACAAATCAGAAATTTCCTAAAGTTTCTTATTTCTGTGGTGGTGAATCATAGATACAGATCTGTTGATACAGAAAAAGTGTATGTATTGAGTGAAGTTATGTGATATACCACTATGTGTGTGCGTGTAAGGCAATAAAAACCGGCATGACTGTGTATACATAGTGGATTTATTTTTGGAAATTGTTTGAAGACTATAGTTGCAATGTATAACACCAAAATTAACACAAATAAATAAAATCAAAAGGTTTGAAACGGCATTAAAACAGTCTGAAACAACGTTGAAACAATCTAAAATAGCTAGATACAATGCATAAACAGTGTAGAAACAATTAGATACAATGCAGAAACAGTGCAAAAACCCAGAAACAGTTAGAGACAGCGCTGAAACAGTTTGAAACAGCACAGATACAGCGAGATACAGTTACATACGAAGTAAAATAGTGCAGATACAGCAAGATACAACGCTGAAACAATCCGAAACATCTAGTGAAAAACTCTGAAACAAAATATAAAAAATAATGTGAAACTACGGAAAAAAGGTGAAATAGTTTAAAACAGCAAGAAACAACGCACAAACAATGTTGAAACAGTCTAGAAACAGCTAGATATAGTCTAGAAATAGTTAGATACAGTTCAAAACAATATAGATACAACAAGATACGATAAGATACAGTGAGATACGAGGTGCCTGGTAGTTGAGATACAACGAGATACAAGGTGGTTGGTAGTTTAGATACAATGAGATACGATATGGTTGGTAGTTGAGATACGATTGGTTGGTAGTTGAGATACGGTGAGATAGAACGAGATACGATTGGTCGGTAGTTGAGATACATTGAGATACGAAGTGGTTGTTAGTTGAGATACAGTGAAATACAACGAGATACAATATGGTTGGTAGTTGAGGTACAATGAGATACGATGTGGTTAGTAGTTGAGATACGATTAGTTAGTAGTTGAGATACAGTGAGATAGAACGAGATACGATTGGTTGGTAGTTGAGATACAGTGAGATAGAACGAGATACAATTGGTTGATAGTTGAGATACAATGAGATACAAAGTGGTTGTTAGTTGAGATACAGTAAGATACAATGTGGTTGGTAGTTGAGATATAGTGAGATACGATGTGGTTGGTAGTTGAGATACGATTGGTTGGTAGTTGAGATACAGTGAGATAGAACGAGATACGATTGGTTGGTAGTTGAGATACAGTGAGATAGAATGAGATACGATTGGTTGGTAGTTGAGATACAGTGGGATACGAGGTGGTTGGTAGTTGAGATACAGTGAGACACAACGAGATACGATGTGGTTGGTAGTTGAGAAACATTGAGATACAATGAGATTCAACGAGATACGATGTGGTTGAGGATGGGATGAGGAAAAGTGAAATTGGATGAAATTGAAGGAGTAAAAGTGAAATTGGGGGAAACGATAGGAGGAAAAGTGAAATAGGGGGAAATAGGAGGAGCAAAAGTGATAGTGGAGGAAATAGGAGGAAGAATGTAAAGGTTTGCTAAGTTATGGGAAAATATTGCTATGTTTTTGCTATGTTTGTAATTAATTTCTCATTTCCAATATAATGGTAATTTTACTAAAATATTGCTATAGTTTGTAAATAACTTCTAAAACTTGTACTTTTATTTAAAAAAACATGTTCGCTAATGGCATTGTCCATAAAATGTTAGGCCAGTTTCGCCGCTTTTGCAAATGTTGAAAGTTGTTCTCGATGATATCTATATATAATATTAGGATTTTTTACACATATATACAAACAAACACCCATATATTACAAAAAAAAAAAAAAAAACAACAACATTTCTCAAATTACAATACATATCGTTATTTTTCCTAACAACATTTCACAATAATTAATACATTTCATTTTTATTTCTCCATTTACAAATATCTCTCATTATACAGCCCCCCGCCACCCCATTTTCACCCCCACCTCCACAGTACATGGCTTCCCCCACGCCATACATTACCCCCACCCCCACCGCATGACTTCCATCACTGTCGTTGCATTCTCCGTTGTCAACACAGCGTTGCAACGGCTCTCCGCCTCTCTCAACGCTCTCTGTAAAGAAGCGTCTCCTATTATCTCCTCATCTTCTTCAAATTGCTCATCATCTGAATCACTCGGATCCAGTGAAATTCGTCGGGCGCTTCATCATCGGAGTTGAGGATGTGATTTTGTATTTGATTGCAGATCTATAAATCATCGTCTGGGTGTTTGGAATTTGATTGCAGATCTGGAATTTGGAATCTGGATGGTTTCATTTGGTGTGGAATTCAACTGGTGCATTTGGTGCTTTGACATAACCGCTGTGAAATCTTACTCTGTTGCAGATCCTGCAAGATAGGTGTAAACTTCGCACAAATTCAGATTTAATTGGGTAATGAGCTTCAGATACAATGGCTAAACTAGGAAAAATATGCATTCATATATTCAGAAATAGATGGTACATTTGCCGAAAATAGAGTAGTGAAGTACAGATTGGTGGTGGAAGCAACAAGCAACTGCAATGATTCTCTTATGTTATTTTAATTTCCTAAAGATTGGAATAAGTGGAGGTGGATGCTTTTGACATCTACTTGACGTTGCTACTTAGCTAATCAATCTTGAAATTTGGGCAGCGTGCTTTTTTTTAACTTTTTTTTTAAACAATAGAAGTTTTATGCTTACTGGAAAATCATTAAACCCGATCTACTGAGTTCCTTTATTGTTGTTTATGTTATTGGTTAATGACAAAAAAAATGTGCAGATACAACTATTGAAACAATCTGATACAGTCTGAAACAACGTTGAAATAGTATGATACAGTCTGAAACATCATTAAAACAATCTAAAACGGTTATTGAAACAGTCTGAAACAACGTTGAAACACTATGATACAGTCTGAAACAGCGTTGAAACAGTCTGAAACAGGTTGAAACGGCGTTGAAACGATATGATACAGTCTGAAACAGCTAGCGAAAAAGTCTAAAATAAAATATAAAAAATAATGTGAAACAACGCACAAACGGGATGAAACAATACTGAAACGGTGTAGAAATAGTTAGATACAGTGCAAAACAATCTGAAACGGTGCAGAAACAGTTAGATGCAGTGCTGAACACAACCTGAAATAGTGCAAAAAAAGTTAGATACAGTGCTGAACACAACCTGAAATGGTGCAGAAACAGTGAGATACAGAAAGATACAACGAGATACAAGGTAGTTGTTAGTTGAGAAATATCGAGATATAGTGAGATACAACGAGATACGATTAGATACGAGGTGGTTGGTAGTTGAGATACAATGAGATACGATGTGGTTGGTAGGCGAGATACGGTTAGATACGAGGTGGTTGGTAGTTGAGATACAATGAGATACGATGTGGTTGGTAGTCGAGATACGGTTAGATACGAAGTGGTTGGTAGTTGAGATACAGTGAGATACAACAAGATACGATGTGGTTGGTAGTTGAGATACAATGAAATACGGTGTGTTTGGTAGGCGAGATACGGTTAGATACGAGGTGGTTGGTAGTTGAGATACAGTGAGATACAATGAGATACGATGTGGTTGGTAGGCAAGATACGGTTAGATACGAGGTGGTTGGTAGTTGAGATACGGTGAGATATGATGTGGTTAGTAGGCGAAATACTGTTAGATACGAGGTGGTTGGTAGTTGAGATACAATGAGATATGATGTGGTTGGTAGTTGAGATACGATGTCGTTGATAGGCGAGATACGGTTAGATACGAGGTGGTTGGTAGTTGAAATACAATGAGATACGAGATAGTTGGTAATTGAGATACAGTGAGATACAGTGAGATACAACGAGATACAGTGAGGATGGGATGAGGAAAAATGAAATTGGGGGAAATGGGAGTAGTAAAAGTGAAATTGGGGGAAATGAGAGGAGTAAAAGTGAAATTGAGGGAAATGGTGGGAGGAAAAGTGAAATAGGGGGAAATGGGAGGAAGAATGTAAGAGTTTGATTTGTTATGGGAAAATATTGTTATGTTTTTGCTATGTTTGTAATTAACTTATGTTTTTCTCTATACAAGGTTATTTTGCTAAAGCGTTGCTATGTTTGGTAATTAAATTCTAAAAATTGTACTTTTGTGTAAAAATTCCATAATATTAAGCACTGGTTTGAGTCCATAAGCGTAAAATTCCTTCTTCACTAACTACATCATTATAATAAGGATACTCTTTTTTTTCTGTGTTTAGAAGACCAATCGAAGTGGAAAAATGGACACCAACACCGATGCAATGATCAGATATGTCTATTTTTTTTTTAATGTTACTAGTTGGCTCTATAACTGAGTTTAGACAAGCTTTAGATTGTGTAACATGTCTAAATGGGGTAATATTTACAAATGATCACGCAACTATGAGTTTTTTGCATTAAAGTCACACAACTTTATTTTCTTACCTAAAAGTCACACTATTATTAGCTTCATAACAAAATGGTCACAATAGCCCGGAAAGCGTTAGTTCCGGTAGGAATTTTTTATTTTGTTTTTACCTTTTCCACCTTTTTAAAATAAATAACTATTGAAAAAAAATTAAACAAATGGAGATTCATCAATATACTCTTGTCTAGATTACCTTTTTTCTTCTTCTTTCACTTCTTTATATACTTTACGAGGATAAATTTTAATATCCAAAAAATAATGTGTTTTCAAGCGGAGGCAAATTTGAATTTTCAAATGAATCAAACTAAATATTATAACCATATCTTTTTAAGGTTGTTATTTTAGGGGTTGATTTCCTTAAATATATATCTTTTCTTAAGCATGACGTAATATACATGATCCTTCTGTTTTTTTTTAAAAAAAAAAATTAGTGTACAAGCACTACAAAATTATTTTGAAGTCAATTGTCATGCTTACTTATATATAGTGACCTAAAAATAGATTGTGTATATGACTTCTGAAAATGAATTACATTGAATAAAAAAATTATGCTAACATTTTGTTTCATTAATTTTAAGATATAGATTTACCACTTCTCTTGAAAATAGAAAATTTTAGAGGATGTTACCATTATATTTCTTTGTATTTAAATTTATTTATTTATATATATATATATATATATATATATATATATATATATTAATATGGGTAACTTTTTTTTCTAAAAGCTATCATGATAAAAATAAAAGAATTAACTAAGAGCCTATTGGTAAATATTCATATGTTTGTTTTTGCTAATGGTTATTTGTGCAAAAAAAAAGAAAAAGGAAAAATGGTAAAAATTAAAAATAAAATCCAAAAGTCCACCGGAACTAACATTTTCAGGCTACTGTGACCATTTGGTTATGAAGGTAATAATATTGTGACTTTTAGGTAAGAAATCAAAGTTAAGTGACTTTAATGCAAAAGACTCATAGTTATGTGACCATTTATAAATATTACCCTGTCTAAATGTTATATGACTTGTCTGTGAATTTACGTCCCCACGTTAAAAGTTTTTTACGAAGGTACAATGTGATGCATTTTATCGGGAAATTTTGATGCGTAGCTATTTTTGGATGCACTCAAAGAGTTTTATCTACCGTTTCAAAATTCATTGAGAAATAGCCAAAAATTTGTGCGCACACTTACGCTCCATTAGCGTTGGAAAAACACCCCAAACTACTTCCATAACAAAATACTTGGGCTTTGAACAAAACTTGTTCAAAGCCCAAGTATTTCCCATAACAAAATAATGGGACCTTGAACTAACATGTTCAAAGGTCTCATTATTTTGTTATGGGACTTTATCCCATAACAAAATAATGGGATTTATCCCATAACAAAGGTCCCATCAAAGGGATAACTCCTATTATTTTGGTAAAAATTTCGCCCAGCAGCCACTTTTAACACTGGTATTTGGTTTGAGGCCACTATTTTCTTTGGTCTTACACTAGAGGCCACTTTTGGGCCTTTACTAAATAAATATTGACTTTCATTGACCGAAGTTCAGTCCATACGGCCCCTGGACTGAAGTTCCAGACTGAACTTCAGTCCATATGGCCATGGACTGAACTTCAGTCCATGGCATGGTATGGCCATGGACTGAAGTTCAATCCTTAAAGATGGAACTTCAGTCCATGGCCATACTATGGACTGAATTTCAGTCTATGGCCATATGGACTGAAGTTCCATCTTAAGGACTGGACTGAACTTCAGTCCATATGGCCCTGGATTGAAGTTCAATCTTTAAGGACTGAACTTCAATCCGGCCTATGGACTGAAGTTCTATCTCTTTAAGCAAAAGTGACCACAAACTAAATGTTTTGGTATTAGTGGCCTGTGCCCAAAGACCAGTGGCAAAAGTGGCCTTTCGTGCACTTTCCCCTAAGTTTTGTTATGGGACTTTATATATAAAGCTTCAGTCCCATAACAAGTATTTTGTTATGGGACTGAAGTTTTATACAAAGTCTCATAACAAAAATATGAGGCTTTGAACAAAACTTGTGCAAAGCCCCAGTATTTTATACTGGGGTTAGTTTACTGAAGCTCCCCAGTATTTATACTGGGACTTGTCCGGAGGTGGTTACTTTTCAGCGAATTTATTTTTGACGGCTACAAATCAACTAGCGCTCGCCAAACAGTCCCTACGCGAAATTTTTACCATTTTTATCTATTATGGAATAAGACAATAACTGCTATTTCCTGCAAAGCAAAATCGAAATTTTAATTTAGAAATATTTTAAACCATCAAATTTGTGAAAATATATATACAATTGTGTAAAAATTGTGTTATGATTATCTAGTTTAATGATATAGGAGTATATACATAATTATCTCACATAACTCATATATGTACATAAATTTTTTGTTTAATATCATGAAAAATGAAAATTTTGAGGATAAAGAAACCTTGTTTATAAACCTTTTTCAAGATTTTAGTACTTTTATTGTTCATGAGAAAACTAAGCAGTGTTAAGAGGGGTAAATCTTTCTTTTAATGGTGATCCAAGGTCAGCATTCACCACCTTGGCACTGGTTTATTGCTTTTGCAAATATCTAATCAAGAGTTAAGTTGTAAAGATTCTTGAGGTGCCACTCAAAATAGGAACTGAATAAGAGGTACAACATTTTTTTTGAACGTGGAAAACAAATGAATTTTATGTACACAAACACATAGCAGTGACTCAAAGTCCTGATAAGGACTTTTCAAGTATATGTATCATTTCTACATGTAAAGAAACTTCCCTCCCTCTGCCATACTCTTCTAGTGTAAACATACTTTACCAAAACGAACTAATGGTAATGTGAGATGCCCATTTCTTTTGCCAAAAAAATATTAACATATATCTAGAAAAATTTACTCGTGTCTTCGTGATCTCAATTTTGAGACTGAAGTTATGATGCAGGATCTTTTGAACACTTAAGCCTGAAATTAGAAGGATAAGAAAGTTAGACAAAAGTTTATTCTGAAAAAGCGAATTCTGAGTAACTTCTGTAAACTACATTTGAGTAGACTTGCCTGTGCTAAGGGGCTCATTGGCCTTGCAGTTTCAGCAATGGTCTTCTTTTTGAGGTGTTTAGGCGAGGCGAGTCGTGTAGGCCTAGATGGTCCTGGACTTGTGACTTCTAAAGAAGTGGCTGTTTCTGATTCTTGTACTGCCTCTGTCAGTATCTGAACTACTTCACTCATTTTTGGACGGTCTTTTGCATTCTTGATTAAGCAGCTATCAGCCAGTTTTGCGATTCTCCTAGCAGCAACGAGTGAGAAATCATTGCGAAGCCTTGGATCAATTATCATGCTAAATCTTCTACTATCAGCAGGATATTGCTTTACCCAATCAAGAAGTTTTTGCTCCGTGGCAGGAAGATTCCTTTCTAACGTTCGTCTTCCTGTGAGGATCTCATAAAGAACAACTCCAAAGCTCCAAATATCACTCTTGACCGAGAGATGTCCAGTTTCAACATATTCAGGGGCAGCATATCCTAAAGTCCCTACCGGCTAAGCAAAAATTACAAAAACAATGATGAAGTCAAGAGAAACAAAGTCTAAAGCATGCCTACACCTGTGCAATTAAAGTCCTAAAAATGTCACAAAAAGACGGGCTACATCAGCAAGTAATAAAGCACTTGGTTAACATAAATAGCTAGAATACAATAGCTCATCATAGCAGGAAGAAAGATAAACAGGCAGTTCCTTCAAATATTAGCCAAAAAGGGGGAATATCTCAGATGTAACAAATTGGTGTAACAAACACAAGCACACCCTTTTTTCCTGGACTGAAATCGAAAGAAAGGATCGAGGGAATAAGTTTAGATGATAACAAGTTGCAGGAGCATGTAAAAGAGTTAGCATCTCAGAGAAGCCCTCTACAAAAGTTTTTCATGTGAAATCGAATATCATCATCACTTACCGCTGTAGATACATGAGAGCGGTTATCAGCTGGCCCTTCCCTCGCAAGCCCAAAATCTGAAAGCCTTGCATTAAAATTCTCATCCAGCAGCACATTTGATGACTTGAAATCTCGATAGATCACCTTCCCATTTCAGCCAAAAGTATTCATCAAGAAAGAGAAATGACAAAAAAGGTTGAGTTTATACGAAGAAAGAAAGAAGAAAGGTGCATTCAGGAGCACAACATTCTTAGCTTAATGGTTGTTGATTATGACCACAAACAAGCAATCTCTTGCCACCCACTTCAACTCATTTTATCTTTCTTAGCTTCAGAAGTTAGTAGGAAATACTGATACATGTGAATGAAGTTTATTTGTTGCATTTTGTAGGAATATTTCAGTGGTCTAATAATTTTGAGACCTGATTAGCCGAATTTGAAGTGCCAATCATTTAATCTGAGTAGTTAAACAATACCTGGACTTCTAGTCCCTCATGTAAATAAGCCATTCCTTGTGCTGCACCAAGGATAATATTCAATCTTCTTCTCCAAGGAATTATTGGCATAGCTCGGTTGAACAGGTGATCTTCTAAGCTCCTATTTTGCATGTACTCATAAACTAATAGGCGCTGAATCCCTCTTTCACCATCTGTTGCGCAATATCCTAGAAGTTTAACAAGGTTGGGGTGCTCCAAAACACCGAGGAATTGAACTTCTGCAACCCATTGCCTGTGACCCTGCATATACAAAGAATTAGCAATGCTTCTTGGGAGCCATACAAATGAAACTGGTAATGGTAAAGATAAATGCACCCTCCCATAAAAATGAAGCTGGTAATGGAATGAAGATGCAAAAAGTGGTTAAAAGAAAAAAATGTCTACAAGGGCTCATTTGAATTTTCTGATGTTGTAAAAGGTAAAGAGACAGCAGGCTCACACACACAAATAAGAAAGGTGGATGTTGAACTCTTTTATTCATTAAGATCCTTTAAACTAATGTGAATGTGCTTCCTAAAACCTAAACCTGTGGGAATAACAGTGGCACTGAATCTCGATAGGTTAAGTTATAAGAACCAGGACATAAACAGAAAAATAGTTACTCAATCAATGATTCCAATTTATCGATTGAAAATGTGGCGAGAGAAGCGAGAAAGACAACAGTTGTTGCTTGTTAGATTAGATTGCGACCTGAATACATTCATCATCAACAACAAACAACAACATACCCAGTGATATCCCACAAGTGGGGACCTGAATATATTCATCGTAGTACCAAAATAGTGCTGACATGGCAGTGCCCTTTAATTAGAAAGAGATTGCAAGTAATTGGTACCAAAAAACTTCTATCCAAGTACTCTGTTAAAGGGGCTATATTGTATTATCAGTACTAATACATATATGTAGGATAATCTTACCAAGAAATGAAAGCTCTGGAATCATAAAATTCAGAACGTGTAGTTCGGATTCCATGAAGGAATGATATTCAGGAAGTTAATCATATCACTAGAGAAATAAATAAATAAGTAAATAAATAAAGCAAATGCATATGATTTTTCTAAGATTTTAGCCCAATTAAGATCTAATGTGTCATAGCAAATTCTGCTTTACGCAGGCACAAAGATGACTTATCTCATCCAATTAGGTTAAGCTATCTTAATACAAGAGCACAACCCCTTTAGCATGAAATTCAAATAGCATTTCTACTACATCTAGCTCAATTCAGAGGTTAATAGCATGTGTTCATTAACTTCTCATTCTCAACTTTACTTCACTACATTGAATCTCTAAACTAAGACTTTTTCATATAACTGAGAAAACCCCAACGGCCAGAGGCGCATTGTTCAAAACTAAATGGATAATGAGTCAGCTCCTCTACCATTCTCCACTTAAATACCAAGCTTATGTCTACGGTGAAATTCGAACCCTCGAGGCACGCCTAACTTTACCAAGGGAGATCTTACACAAATGCAAGCAAATTATATCTCTAGCATCAAACTATTGCATGAAACACAATAAAAGATATAAGGAAAAGCTCATACCTGCAATCCAAGTGTATTAAGCTTCTTAATAGCAACAACAATAGGATCACCCCTTCCATCAGGAGGCTGAATTGTACCTTTATATACACTACCAAAACCACCTTCACCAAGCTTTAACATCCTATTAAAATTCCTTGTAGCTTCCTTAAGCTCTGAAAGTGAAAACACCCTCAATTTCTGCTCTTTTTCTCTATACATTTCAGGTATACTTCTACTTCTAGCAGATGAAACTGAACCTGTAGACCTTGCCACCCTATTTCTTTCTCTATTACCACTTGACCTACTTTCACTACTCAATTCTGGTGCTGATTCACCCCTCCTCCTAGACCTTGACTTATCCTTAAATATATAAAAACACTTCAGCATGTTTCTCAAATCCCAATTCTTGAAAACTTTCCTTGCCAAATTACCAATGGTTCTGTTCTTTATCAATAAAGATTGAACTTTTATTCAAGAAAATTTGATGATTAATAGGGGAGAAAAATACAAACTTTATGTAGTTAAAAAAGAACTAAATTAAGATAAGCATGGAAAAAGCAAGAAAACATAGAAAACTGGAAATTGCGTATGTGAGAAAAGAACTAACATTGGAAAAGGAAGTAGAAAAGTCAAATGAAAAAGTGGGAACTAGTAGCTTTACACCAATAAGGAAACAGAAAATTTAATGTATAAATATGAACTAAAACAACTCGTACTTTCTATATCTTGATATATTTATAAGAATTTTTTAAATTTGTTCTTGAAAATGATTTTCTTGAATTGATGGTCTTTCGAAAATAACTTGTTACTTATAATAGGGTCGTTAGTGTGATAAGGTCTACCTATACCGCACTCTCTTCAAATCTCACTTGTTGAATATCACTGAATATATCGTTCGTATGAACTGAAACACGAAAAAAACAAGAATACTCAAAAACAACAGAACCCCAGTTGAGAATTAAAGATAATAATGAAAGATTGAACCTTTAAAGTTGATAACAATAATTAAAACAAAATCTTGCAGCTGTAGTAGTAAACAAACAAACAAACGTGTGACATAGGAAAGAGAGAAAGAGGGAGCGTGTTAACGTGTATGAAAGGAATAGCAGTAGACAAGGACAAAACTTGTTTAATTGACCACTTTTCTTTTTTTATTTCTGTCCCAATAAAACTTTACTATATCAAGTCCTATGATTACTTTTTAAATTGTCCTATGAATACTTCTCTCCAATAGAAACGCCTATTTTCATGGTTGCCAATTAAACAAGGTTTCTTAATTATTCCTTCCGTCCCATTTTATATAGCATCATTTGATCAGATACAGATTTTAAGAAAATAGAGGTTAACTTTGTAAAGTTTCAATTTTATCCTTGAAAAAGTAGGAGAAGATTTAAAAGTATGTAGTAAAATAGATATGATGCATTAAATAGTTGTCAAATAAGGAAATGTGCAATTCTTTTTTGGACAAACAAAAAAGGAAATGGTGCCACATAAATTGGGACGGAGGGAGCAGTAATTAGGAGTACGTAGTAGAAATTTGGGGTTCGAGGCTAGGAGATAAAGGCTTGTGTATACAATTCTTATCGGAGTTCACTAGTGAAATTTCACTGGATTATTATTGTTCGGGTAAAACTTGAAATGAAAATATTTTGAATAAGGAGCATTTTCTTAATGATGTTATGCAACGTGAATTTAATTGATCATACCATTTTAGTTGTCCATTTAGCTCAAAAAATTTGTCAAACACATTTAATAGAAATAATTTTATAAAATATATATTGATTTTTTTAATGAACATGAAAAAGTTAAAAAGGATAACGAAATTGGGACAGTGGGAGTAATATAAAAGGTCCTTTTTTTTTCTTATTAATTATAGTTCTTGTTGGTTGTTTGAAGGGGGTTTCTTGGAGAATTCTTGTGGACCATTTTTGACACTGATAGTGATTGATTATTCGAAGACTAAAACATCTTTAAAATTATAAAGTTGAAGATACGTACTAGTATTTGACAAGAAAATGTCAAATACTGCGTTCTTCTGTTTTCCACAGCTTATGTTTGGTTTATTTCCTAAAATATTTATTTATTTATTTATTTTAAAAAAAAGAAACAAATAGAAATAAGTATAGAGATTTATTCATTTACGTTTTTAGAGGGAAATTTCCAAAACAGTTAAGACCGTTGAACGCGTTTTGGCGCGAGTCCACCACTTCATACTTCCAAAAGGGAAAGATTAGTAAGAAAGTATAAAATGAGAAATTACTCAAAATGGAGATTGACGTTTTGATAGTATTATTAAAGGGGACCAATTTCACAAATTGATTAAAGAGGTGCTTAGAAATTCGGTTCGGTTCGGTTCGGTTTTGGACTTTATCGTTTTGGACGATGAATTTTCGATTTTTAAAAGTGCTAAACCAATAACCGAACCAATAAGGTATCGGTTATCAGTTTATCGATTCGATTTTTTATTTAACCATTAAGAAAGTTAGGCCTAACAATTGTAAAATAATCTCCTCTCAAACGGTTGCACCCAATACAAACTCGACTTTATTTTCACAGCGAATTCAGATGTCTCTTAAAGTGAAATAGTAAATCGGATTCATTGCTATATAAACTAATGGAGGAGGCGAGGAGTGAAATAGTAAATCTGTATTTGAAATGGAAGAGGTGGGTTGAAAGCTACATAAGTAAAGAAGACTACGGTTTGAGGTTTTCAAGCTCCAACTAAGAGTAAAATAAGTATACTACTTTTATATACATAAGCGCAAGATGGTAAATCAAAAACCTTATTGGATTATCGGTTTAATCGATAAGAAAATATGCACAACCGACAACCGAACCGATAATCCAATAAAAAAATTTTGCAAACCGTTAAATAATCGATAACCCAATACTAATAAACCAATAACTTTTTATCGGTTCAATTTATCGGTTTTAACCAAAAAATACACAACCCTACTTAGAAAGAAGGTAGGGAGTAGTATTTAACAAATTCTTATACATAAGCGTGTTTTGAAATGGCGTCAGTATTTAAAATGTGTCCAATCGTTCTTTTAAATTATTTTTGAACTTTTAAATAGTGTTTTCAACCAAACATCAATATATTCACAGCTTTTAAAAATTAAAATTCAATATATTATTCGACTTTAAACTTTCCTAGGATGATTTCTCTATATAAAATTAGTTTTCAGCCAGCCATTAACTTAATATGCATTCCATTAATATGTTATATAAAAATATAAGCTGAAAATGTTTAAAACTTTATGTTTAGTCAAGAATCGTCATATACTTTAAATGGATAAATAAAGTTAGTACAATACATGTGGTTTTATTGGTTTCGAATTCCATTTACATAATTTTCTATTTATATATTGTACCATGTTCTTCATTTGCCTACTGTGGGTTCAAGTTGGATTTGTTGTCGGCTTATTCATTTCATAACTTTGTGTTCAAATTGAATTTCTTTTCCTTCAATTTAGTTTGATAAAAATGCTCATAGAATGATTGATCAAGCTGCTCTTGCCTTTTCTTATTTATCTAAAAACTATATTTGTTAGAATCAAAATGTTTATATACATCCATAAAGTCATAACCAAGATAAAAAGTATTTAAAATTGTGATTGTTCTCATATAAAAATAGCATATTCAAAAATTTAGTCAAAGTTCATTTAATTTTACTTTCTAAAAAAAGGTGCTACTATAAGTTGTAACTATTGGTTAGATGAATATTTAAAAGGATTCACTTAATTTGAAAAAGCAATAGATTTTACAAGCTAGTTGTAGTGAAAAAATATACTACGTAGTACTGCAGTACCATTTTCTCTTTGTTGCTTAATTTGTGGCTGGATGTTGTTGATATGTCTATTTTATTTTTGACAATTGTATCCTATAATATGAATGTATCATGAATTTGACCTGATTTTGACTTGACATTAGGTTGCTTCACCCACCAATCAATATGGTTGGCAATTAGAACACTATCAATTTCCTAAGAGAGAAAAACTTATCTTATCAGACTAGGAATTGGATTTACTTTCATCTACATTTCCTTATTGAAAAGTACTCCTAGTACTTAGTACTAGCAACCACAGCTAATAATGAGCTGTTGTTTTAGTTCTTTCATTGTCTTGCAGATGTCAACATTAAACTCCTAGGCCAACTATATTTGGTTCATTGGTTTTTACCTTTTGGCTCGACTTGGTACACAAAAATTCAAAATATAACTCCACATGATTCATTCTTAATGCATCTATATCTTTACATGTTCATTATTCCATATTGATATTTTGAAATTCGAATTCAAGACTTTTCCTCTTCCTAAATTATAGTACTTGCATAATATTGGCATAGGATGAACACACATCAAATGGCATACTTATGTAAGTGTAAATTCATATAATTGACTCTAGAAATGATACCTTAGCTATTATTGTTACCTCAATTGCCATGACTAAATGAACCACAACATCAACTTAGCTTTGAGAAGTAGTAAGGCTTATTTCTTGCAATTACTATTGTCATTCAGGCAAAGCGGATCGAAAGAAACTGTTGTGTACGTCTAAATGCTACTCACTCCATTTCACTTTATGTGTCATAGTTTGAATCGGCACGAAGTTTAAGAAATGTGGTTCACATGTACCCCTGTGCTATGCGTAAGGACCATAAATGCCCTCATGTATACATTAACCAGTTCTTAGTGAGACATAATTAAGTCTAACCCTCCATCTGTTAGTGAATAAGGACAATATTGGGCCAATTCTTATATGGCGAGCGTAATATTAAGCCAAAACATAAACAGCAAGGGTACGCATAGACTGAAGTTTAAACGGATGATATCTTTGTCCTATTTAGCAAACCACATGGGCAAATTTGGCCCTTTTCCGAATTCAAAATATAACTCCACAATATACGTCACCGATGATACGTGATGTAGGCCATGACTCATACATACAATTTCTTAACAAGAACCCATTCCTATCACCTTTAAATGTTGGATCTTTGGCAACAATTATGTGATAAGGTTTCTTCCTCGACCTCGACTTTATGTTCCCACGTGATTGTGGAATGGAAAATTTTTCTTCACACAATTTTCGTCAAGCTTTTACACGTAGCATTAATTTTTAATGATGTTATCATAAAAACCTTGGTCTACCTAAACTTTGTCTTTCTAGTACTATAGTACTATATACTTTGCAAGTTCGCATGCCCCATTTGGTTTATAATGACTAGGCAAAAGTCAAGATATTACTAAATGATGTGCATTGATAATGAATGAAACTTTAAGCTTCACCTTTGACTTGTTAAGTCAATAGCGGATCAGCCTGCTCATTTGGTTGATTAGTTTCTTTCTTTCTTTATGTATTGACATAGTTTTCTGCGAAATAGGAAAATTCAACTCGATAGCTACGATCAGAAAATCAATGAAATGTCCCAATTGGGATGGTTGATCATTGTCCAAGCTTAAGTTCTTGGTACATATAACTTAATTCTTTCATTAAACTGATGTACTGTTTAGGTAAAAGTGCATTAATATGATAATACTATAAACTTGTATTTTGAATAACTCTTTTACTATATTTTGGAAAAACAGCACCTTGTCTTGGTTAGGTCAACTTCTGGTTCACTAATATTTGCAGAGGCAATGCAGAGACTACCATAGTCCAACTTGAAGTAAATAGCACTAAATTGGATAAATTTCAACACATTCTAGCAAGTCTTGAAGTCATGTCGCCAAGGCTTTGTCAAAAGGGGGCAACAAAAGATCTTGGAGACTGCAGTGGTCCTGGGCTTAACTCTGGGCAACATCATTATTCTTTATCAATATGTACATACTCTTGCAACTGCTCACAAGAATTCATTTATTGCTTATTGATAAATTTGACTTTCTGCTATTCACTTAGTTTTATCAATAGTAAGGAATCAAGGCGTGCTATTCTTGCTAACAGGTGATTCTGTAAATGCACGAAAAATGAGTATTCATTGACACCACCAGCAAAAGTTGACACCAACTATTACAGCTACAAGAATAACAGGAATTCAATACCAATTACAGTTTTCTGAAAAATTTAGTAACTCCATCCCGGGCAGGCAATTTCACTCTCTCGTCTAAATTAATAAATTGGAAAATACGAAATGTTAAAAGGAAAGATTTACATTCCCCAGGACTAGTTACCAATTCACAGCAGTAACATTGAGTCATTAGCCAGAGAAAAGCTAAATCAAACTATAAGAAAGAATGTGAATAGACAAAACAGTGGGCAGAATAGAAGGTTCCAACAACAATTTGAGCTAGCTATTAGCATCAACTTCTCAGAATAATTGAACAGTATCTAAGATAGGTTCCACAAATATAATAAAAATAAGGCGGAATAGGTTGCCAACTCCTTCAACTTGGCACGAAAAGTCATTTGGCTCCCTTAACCCTTCCTTGTACCAACTAGCTACCTCGACCCATTTGCTTTTGTACCACTCAAACAAAAAATGCTCTAGCAATTATAAAGTTGGAGCGCGTGATTTCAAACGCGTCCAATGTGTAAAGCAGATCCAATTAAAAAAAGCCACGTATTTGATTTAGTCCACATCATATATTGTTTGTTAAAAGGTTAAAAATAATTAAGTCCACTTTATTTTTTCAAAACACACATTCTTTTCATATGCCTACATCTCTTATTTTTTGTAATTAAAAAATCCATTTTTCCAAATATCCCCATAGCCACCAACTCTACAGTGGATATTCACCGCCGCCACCAACAAATATATCCTGCCACCATCTCTTCTTCACTAGTTGCAAAACAAAGAATTATTTTGTTCAATTCAATTACAAGAAATAGTTGCTCCTATGAGATTAGTCTAATATACCATTAACACTAACGAGATGACGAGAAAAAAACTTATACAAAATTATTACTCATGGTCCACCATAGAAGACCCACTTATCTTCTTCTCCAATTTCCTTCAAATTCTCAACAATGGTGTTTTTCTTTTAACTTCACCTAAGTAGTAAACTTCAAAATTGAGAACAAAATAATCAACTTTCAATCGAATCCAACAACAAACATCCAACAATTTCTTCTAATTCAACCCAAAAATGAAACTTGTAAACGTGAAGTTGATGAACAGTGGAGTTCTTCACTTTTCCTCTATTTCCAACAAACATTAGGTAGCTCACCATTTAAGCACAAATGTACACTCATTACAGTAGCTTAATTCCAAATTTAAGCTAACAACGTCAATAATAATGGATTTAATCATCACCCCAAATTCAAATTTCTACTTGATCATCAATGCTATTTTGGAAATTCATGGCAACCTTATAATAAGCAGAATGAAAAAGACATAATCAACCATCACTTCAACATGTTTATACAACTATAACGTACCATTGAACATAGATTTAGTTTCTAGGTTTACATTACACCACCTATTCTAATTAATGGTGGTTTTTGAAAAAATAGTAAATTTTTAAATATATAAAGAAAAGAAAAAATCCTTGTTGGACGAATAAAACCCTCACACGCGCTCAAAAAACTTGTTAGACACGATTTGTGCCATGTAGGCAGTTTTTGCTTGAGTGGTACAAAAGCGAATGGGTTGAGGTAGCTAGTTGGTACAGGGGAGGGTTAAGGTAGCCAACCGACTTTTCGTGCCAAGTTTGAGGAGCTGGCAACCTATTCCGCCTAAAAATAATGATATTATACAATGCTGGTGTATGCACAAAATCAACCAGTGCCAAAGTTGTGTAGTTCAAACTTTCCTCCCTCCATGGAAAAGTTACAGTTATCTAGAATATCGATAATAATCATACAAACAAATACTCAATGAATCTATTCCATTAAACATGATAAAGAATGGAAATGTCTCATCAACAAAGATAAGGTGGGAGACCCTTCAATTCTGGAAACATTCAGGGTACTTCCTAGGTACTTCTTTAACCCTTCCATTGTTTGTTTGCTCGGCACTCTCTGCTCTTAAGTCAAAAACCAAGTGAATCCACTGAGAAGCAAATGATACACTATCCTTGTGAAAATGGATCGGTTCAGATTTCAGTTAGGATATGCAAGTAATCTTCGACTGGGTGCTGGAGGGGCTAATCCAGGAATGTCCCGGATGTCTTTGTTATGTGGGTTTACAATCTGCAAATTAAAAAATTAAAGTAGCTTAGCTTCAATGCATGTTATCCGCCAAAGCAACACAGCTTCTTTTCAGGAAGACAAGAAGCTTAATAGCACTATGCTAGATACTTCCAATGTTGTACTTTATGTGCCTAAAGTTACCTAAAATGACAGCTATAAGTAGGCCATAGGCCCTCTAATAGTTTTATGGTTAAAAGGGATATGATATAGGACCTATGAAGTGCTGAATGGGTGCATAGACAAATAAAGTAAAACAATATACTATTATCTGTATGGTAGTACAATGTAGCAAGCTGGATCAATTTGAAGGAGGCAAAGTTAGGAACAATTGATGGAATCCAAAATGATGCTTATATGTTGGGAACTTTGATAAGAGAAATTATTAAGGGCATTGAAACACAAATTGCATTTGGAACCACACTGCAGAAGAAGGAGAAGGTATCTGACCTTCACAATAATGATTGCTATAACCCCAACCACAATCAGAAAGAGCAACGACATAATACAACGATCAGTTGCAACCTAAAGAAGAATCTGATTTAGAGTCACAAGATGACATACAAAGAAAAGGTAATGAAAGAGGGATTGTACAATTTTAGAGACTGACCTGCCTACCGAGTTCCTTGACCAACTGTGTAGCCTTCTTGATTGAAAAATGGATTGAGTCAAGCTCATTAACTATCCGGCTCATTTGTTCAGTCTGGGCAAACAGACACATATAAGACATAAGACAAAGCAAGGGCAACAAGTAAACAATGTAAGATCACGGTCTTGCATCTTAAACACGTCCATTTTCTCCAAATAGCATATATACCTGTGCCTTCAGTGCTGCAGCAGTCTCTGTTCCAACATTTACAGTTTCATGAACCACCTGTGGCAAAAAGAGCATGTTAAAGTCATTCTTCAAAACAATGAAACAAAGAGTCAGAAAGCCTAGTTCAAAGCATTCACTTCTCAAATGGCATCATATGCCCAGCTTTAACTAGCTCCTACTACCAATGAGAAATGTGCAGTAAAAGGAGTGTCTTGTTTGGTTCTACTGCTAGGATACCATAGGTCATTGCTCACTTCAGTCGTTTCATATTCAAATAAGGAAAATATTACGGCTTTGTTTTGATCTTTTAAAAGTAGAGAAAATGAAAAACTGCACTGCTCTTACCTATAATATTATAAACGTAAAAGGAAAAAAAAAAACTAATTTTCATTTGATCAAGATTGCATTAAGTCCTTCTTTGGCTATAATTCATACTTAATTACTAATATTATAGTCAACCGTACGTGCACATTAAACGTAGATGATAGCATTCCATATAGTATAATGTTGCAATGAGTAAAAAATGATGTCAGCATGCAGTGTCGTTTTTGGTTGTCAAACCAAACACAGCTAGGTTCCACAGCAAGTTCTTTTGGATTGTCTTATACACTTCGCCGGATTCAGAACAAGCTACCTCCCACTAAATCCTGATCAAAGAACTTCCAAAACTACTATCAAATACCTCAAATGAAAAAAGAATCCCCCAAACTGAGAAATGGAAATAAACTGTCAAGAAGCAAAATGTTTCTCGTCTTAAAGGTGTAAAAGCATTTTAAGCAAGGACAATAACAGTGCTTCATCTCTTTATCATGCAATTTGTTATATAGGAATAAGAGCAACTCAAATCATCAAGATCCAACTAGTGACACAGTTTGAGAGTCAACTTAGTAATACAAAAAATAATCACTATTGAAATACCAACCTTCTTTGACCTTTCAATGGCCTGATCTGTCTCATCCATCATCCTATTTCCTTGATCCATCAGCTGTTGATTGCTCATATCTGCAATGTTACACCAGCATCAGTAAAGCAATAACAACAACTGCTGTTAAAAACATTCAAAAACCTATAGGAAATAATTAAAAATCAACAAGGTCAAAATTCCCTTGCAAGTTGTCAAAACAGCCATGTATTGCATAAGTCGACAACAACATGCAGAAAAACGGATTCATTCACTTGAGAGGGACAAGTAAGCTCTTGTTATATAGGATGACTGGCTTGAATCAGTTATGTCAAAAGATTCAAGAGAATCAAATCAGAACTTCTCTGTTCTACACATCTTTATATGTATAAACACAACTCATAGACATACATCTACAAAAGATATCTGTCCATCCAGAGAATGAGGTGTGAGTGTGTATATACGTATATGTGCATACGTATGTAAAAAGATAAGTCACGAGTATGTCAGACTGAATCAAGATGACCTAGTTACTAACAGATTTGGCTTAAGCAGTTCTCGATATCTGAACCAGACAAAAGATTGTCACTCAAAATGAAAAGAAATATGAAGGGTGGATAAATAAAAATAACAAAGTGAAAGATAGTGCTTACTTGACGCTAGCAAGCCATTGTCTTCAGCAAACCCTTCACCAGGACCCTCAAAAAGATCTACGCGCTTGTTCTCAATATTGCTTGCATATCTAGAGAACCACAGACACAAAAATTAAGTATAAAATACAGAAACCACAAAGGAAAGAAAATGTACAATAAAACCAAAAAGTTCGGGGGTATTCTTGTTCATCCTATACAAATATAAGTGCTAGTTCACTTTAGCATAAAAATATAAGTGCTCTTTCTGCAAGTTCACCAAAGAAAAAACAGTGTCCTAATCGATAATCATCCTTGAATGGTAGTACCATGCAACAAAAGCTATAATCTTGCACTTCTCTGCCTATTTCTAGCCTCTAGGCCCTCATCAAATTCACCTACCAAGAGAGCTGAAGGCCAACAATTGACATGTATAATCCAAGTCCTGAAACAGAGGTTATTGTTGATTTCCTGAACTAATATCACAGATCTATGGAGTATATCGAGTTAGAATAACCCATAAATTAGTGGATCCCTTGTGCTATGTCTAAGTAAAAGAACCACATCTGAATATACAGTGACTACTATGTCTTTTATCAGTTGTTAAATTGATGATTCTAACTCTGCTGCACATTCTTAGGTTCATTTCTGGGCCTCAAGTCTTGAGGGAGACAAATTCACATTCCAATTTGTAGCTTTGCAGGCACATTCAAGGAAATACTGTTTAAAGGGATGCAGCCACTTCACCAGAATTACATTAAAACTTAAAGGCGTCCCAGGTTTAAGGGACTAAGACAACTCTTTTTTTGAAAAGGGGAAGGGCCATTCAATTTCAACAACGCGAAGCTAACAATATAAAATCCCAAAGGCATCCTAAATGGTGGGAAAGAAAAAACTCATAAAATAATAAAGGTGCTAACAAGTAACCCGCTCTGGGACAAAATAAGTATACGTCTGATGTATGAACTATGACGAAAGCATAAACTTTGATAGGCGAATCTTAAATAAAGCAAAAAAAATCAGTGCACTAATAAAGTGATGTAGGAAATGAGTAAGGTCTCCCAAAAAGCACTTACTGCTTTTTCAGAGCAACATAAGAGTTCAACTCTTTGATCTGCAAAGGAAGACAAGATCAGTTTAGGAAAAAAAAAAGAGATTCATTCATTGTAGCATTAACATTATAGAAAAGCTTTCCAGTGAACCAGACCATTGATTGCTTTTTCTCACTCAGCATCTTCACTGTGTCTGCATCATTTTTATATTCCAGATCCTTTACTTCTCTATCAAAATCCTTGATAAGCCTGTCAAAGTAATTAGTCATCATTGCATGTCCAATAAATTGTCTGTCAGTGCATGGTTACATATCAATAAAGGTCAGTTACCAGAACTTTCATGGAAAATAAAGGGAGAAACCAACTAACAATTCTCCAAACTGACCTTGCATGCTTGTCGGAATCCCAATTTGACTACAAGGATACAACTACACACTAGAAAGTAGAAACACTTGAACGCTTTGTTGCGTTGAACGCAAAAATTTGTGAGGGGAAAGAAAGCAGACAATAGCAACTAAAATCAAATCCAATAGTTTTATGGTTCTTCCGGTTTGGATGTCTCAAGAATAAAATGTTAACCATCACCGTGGTGGCATCAACCAGAAATAAATAGGATATTGAGGATCACTGTTGTCATTGAGGAGAGATTGAATTGATCATGGTTGCTCATCAATATTCTTTGCCCAGAGCTCATTATCAGAGCCCATCTCAACTGGTTTCATTGTGAAGTTGATCAAATGAATGCTCAAGCTGGAGGTGAATAATGATGAATGAGAAAACCCAGATATACAAAATTTTCTGTTCGGATTCATTTGTGTTTGTGAGAGCCAGCTTTTTCTATTTGTTTTCTCTTCGTCGATTATTTTTCCTATGAACAATCAGCTTTTCTTCAGCAGTTCCCTAAAATAGTTTCCTGACTAACTTTTCTAGCATCTAATTGCAGAAAAACTGAAAAACACCTTAGTCGACAACCACTTCTCCTTTCCTCAGCAATTTCAAAACCTAGCATATGTCAAACTAAATACAATTTGGCCAAAAAATAACCCAATTTATATCTTAAATACTGAGCACTTAATTAGGTAGTTTATGCATAATCCTCTCTTTGTTTTTCTCTGAGTACTCACAAAGGAATGGTAATTATGGCTTCTTATTTGTCACCATGAAATAACTCTATATTGATCCCACTAATCAGAGTTCTGATAAGACTTATCAGAATTTGCCAAAGCTAAGATGCAAAAGTCAGATTCTTTTCCATTTTGTTCCAAGAGATTTACAAGGAGATCTTCCTATATCAGCTAACACCCTTGTGGCTCTTCAGGAAGTGACATATGGTATTAAACCACACTATTTCCCAATATATTTTTTTTGCCAAATTGGTGGAACATGATAATTTCTGACATGTAAATTTCATTTCTTTAAAGCTAAAATAAAAACGTTCATTTGAACACAATTGGAATTGCAATGAACTTCACCCTCATGAGCTTCACACCCTATAAGAGCTTACATTGCCAGTCCAAAGCTGGTCAAATAAATGACGGTTGCATAGTAAAACTAGTCAATTTCTGATAAATCCTCAAAATGTTGAAGTATAATGCAATATTGAGGATTCATACAGCCAACCCTAGCTACTCTGGGACGGAGGTGTACTAGTAGTTGTTATTGTTGTATCATTGGCAAGTAAGCACCTTTGTTGACAGTTTATGCATCTAAACTCCTATTTGTAAAAGCAAAAAGATCAAACCTTTCCAAAGCCGGCTCAAATAAAGGAAGAGTAAAACTAGTCAATTTCGATAAATTAAATCTTCATAATATCAAAGTGTGATGCATATAGAGACACAGTCAACCCCAACTACTTTGGAATGGAGGTGTGCAACATACAACTACTTATTTTATTGTTTTATCATTTGCAAATAAGCACCTTTATTGACAGTTCCTTTGTCTAAAATCCTATTCATAAAAGCAAAAAGATCAAAAGTTTCTAAAGTCGGCTCGAATAAAGGATTGGAGTTAAACTAGTCAATCTACGTAAATTATCTTCACAATATCAAAGAGTAGTGCATATTGAGGATTCATACAACCAACCCCAACTACGTTTTAGATGAAGGCGTACTAGTAATAGTTACACCATATTGTTTTATCATTTGCAAATAAGCACCTTTATTGACAGTTCCTTTGACTACATTTGTATTTGTAAAAGCTAAAAAGATCAAACTGTTCCAAAGCTGGCTAGAATAAAGGACAGTTGCAAAGTAAAATTAGGCAATATATGATAAATCCTGACAATATCAATGTGTAACACATATTGAGGATTCATACAGCCAACCCCAACTACTTAGAATTGAGGCGAACTAGTAGTAGTTATTGTTAGTAAGCATCTTTACTGACAGTTTCTTTGTCTAAAATTGAAGTCAACAACAACAGCAGCATACCCAGTGTGATCCAACAAATGGGGTCTAGGAAGGGTGTACGCAGACCTTATCTCTACCTCGTGTGAGGTAGAGAGGCTGTTAACGATAGACCGTCAGTTCCAGAAAAACATCAAATGTTTCTTCTATATCCAACATAAAGTTCAGCATTCTCTATACATATTACAAAATTAACCACATTCGCGTATCTTTCCAGTTAAACCTATACACATCTAGAATCCTATTCGTAAAAGCAAACTTTTCTTCGATATCCTATTCATAAATTTCAGCATTCTCTAGCCAGATCACAAAATTGAACACATAGACAAATATTCAAGTGAATAATACCTCTTACATTCGCGCATCTTTGCAGTTAACTCCTCCAATTGTCTGCTTTGTCTACTCGAGTCCTTAATCTTTTCCAATTTCTGAAATCCATTTCTACAACCACATAACACAACACAAATACATTAAGCACTTGAACATACATCATTTTAACTGAAATTAAACAATATAAACAACTAATAATAATAATAATAATAATGCTTACGAAAGAGCTCGAAAAATATCCGAAATCTGTCCTTCAATTTCCCCTAACTCTTCACTAACATTAGATAACGAAGCCATTCCTCAAAACAATGTTCGATCCACAAGCCCTTCCCCGTTTCACGCAGGATGCTTTGTGCAACGAGCTGCCCTTAATGTTCGATCCACAAGAATGTTAAAACATCGGTAAATGAATCAAACTTGTATAAAATTAAAACAATTAGATCCAAAAGTTCGATTATTATACAATGTGGATTGAAAACTGAGGGTAAAAATAGGAAATTTAGAAAAATTAAGGGATCTGATTGTAGATCTAATGAAAGTGTAGGGTTTGAAGAAATTGATTATTACAGAGAGGAGATGAGAAGGAGACCACGTATGAGCTGGTCTCGTGATTTTGCAGGCATTTTTTATTTATTTATTTATTTATTTTGGGGAATTATTTAAATGCTTGAACGTTTTGGAGGGGTTTTTGAACAAGGTTTTGAAAGGTAATTTTAGTCAAAGATAAGTAATTAGAGTAATTAACTTTAATACTAATTAGGAGTATTAACCGATGTTTATGCAGTTCAAATCGGGTTGTAATGAAAATGATTGATGGGGTCCACCGTGCGTTTACTTTGTTTCGGATTTTCAGGTGGTTGTTTTACTTATAGTCCTCTGTGGTCCTACGTAGAGTACATATTATGGGGAAGTTCTAGGAACAAGCAAGTGATGATACGTGGTCACATGTCCCATTTTTCAAAGATCTATTTTCAAAAATCAACGACAATAACAACTAGCTATTCTCTAATATAATGATTTTACATGGTATCATAATCTCTTCACGTCGTGCATGAGTCATTTTATACGAACTATAAGATGGATTTTTTTAATAAAATATAAACTTATAGGTCAAATTTTATATTCAAAATTTTTTAATCAAGATTTGAAATTCCCAAATTCTACCTTTTTGGAGAATTTGGGATTTGAAATAATATTTGAAGCTAAACTTGAAATTTTGTGCAAATTTCATAAACAAACGTTGATTTGAAATCAAAATTTAGAGAATTTAGGACAAATTTTATGGACAAACGCTAGCTTTATTTGTCCCTATTTAGTTTTTAATCTTGTTTGATAGCACCATAGCATAACACTAAATTAGATGCTATGGTAAAATGATTTTAATGTCTATATATTATAGGGCTTACCATAAACATTAATGACCTTCATTACTTTCGGTTGACCCTTACTTTTTTTGGCCAAATTCAGCTAGTTATACACAGTGTATACAATCAGTTTCCTATACACATTGTGTATACTTAGTTTTACAAGTATACAATCAGTTTTTCTCAGTTATACATAATGTATACGCACTCAGATTATAGTGTATGCACACTTTGTTTCATTATTGTACATTGTTATATATGTATAATATGATGTATATACATCTTTAATATAAATATATTTGTATACATCTATAATAACACCGTATTAATTTTTTTTTTAGAATAAGGTGGCTAAAATCTTAATAGATAGAGGATGGTCATGAGAAGAAGAAGAATATGGAAGCAGCGGTGGCGGAGCGAAGATAGATGAAGAGGAATATAATGGCAGCAGTGGCAGAGCGGATAGAGATGTGCGAATGGCGGAGCGAAGAGAGAGAAAGGGGAAGAGGGAGGCGGCAGGAGAGAGGAAGAGGTCGAGGAATAAAAGAAGCGACATGAGATAAGAATATGATAGGAATGCAGCTGCTGCAGGGTAGAAGATGAGGGAGATGGCTAGAAAAAGCTAGACAGAAATCTTAAACGGCTGCTAGATATATAAATGGTGCTCCTTTACACCACAAAAAAAAAAAAAAGAAAGATAAATGATCAGCTCATATTAAGTTTGCTATATTATCTCTTCTGTCTTTCTAGCGGTTGCTATAGTTCTTTTAAGTTACTTTTGTGAGTATTGTAGGATGAAATTGGCAGAGTAACAAAGTCTTTACGGGGGTACTTTTAGAGGAGATGATTAACTATTATAAGTTATAACGATGACCAATTTTGCGGCATGAGACATAGTGACTAAGAAGAAGTGAAATCATGATCATTTCTCATAATTTATGATCAAATTTGACCATTTTTATCCTGTATAAAAAAAACCAATATGTTGAAATTTTTACATCTTGTATGAATAACAATATATTTGACCATATTTGACCCAAGTACAACAAACGAAAATCTACACCATTTTGTAGGGATATATTTCAGACATTTTCTCATTTTTCTATACTCAATGAAAAAGTCATCAGTCCCCAGTTACAAAAGAGAAGAAAAAAAAGACACTGATAAGAAAAAACATTAAGCAGATGGGCTATTCACACGCGCGCGCACACACACACACATACATACATACATACATACATACATATATATATATATATATATGTATGTATATATATATATATATATATATATGACTTATTTTACGTAAATAAAATGATACACTAGTTCAATAAACACAAGGACAGTGATTTGAAATGAATGAAATGATAAATTAATTCAATAGACACAAGGACAATGATTTGAATGATACACTAGATAAAAAAAATATACAATGTAGATAGATTAAAATAAAAAGAAGAAGAAAAAATGGAATGATATACTATTAGATACATTGTATTTAACTATGTAGATACAGTTAAATAAAAAGATGATGAAGAAATAAATGAAATGATACACTAAGATACAAAAACTATACACTAGAAATTATTTTGATAAATAAATACGTTGGACATACGATGTAGATAAAATAAATAAAAAGAAGAAGAAGACAACAAATTTGAAGAAAAAACACATGATATGAACGGAAAGTACTAGATCTAAATATAAAACACTAACGGGTCGTTTGGTTGAGATAGAGTTTATGCGGGTATTAACAATGTACGTATTAGTAATGCGGGTATTAGCAATGTGTGTATTAATAATGTGTGTATTAATAATGCATGTATTAGTAATGCGGGTATTAATAATGTGGGTATTAGTAATGTAGGTATTAGCTATGCATATATTATAACGTAGGGATTATTTCTTGAATCACTAATATATTACAAATTAATATACAATGTTATAATTTAAAATATTTAGTTACTCCTTAAATATAATTTTAAAATATCCTTATTATTATGAGGGGTATTTTTGTCATTTTTAATTTTAATACCTGCATTATTAATACCCGCATTATTAATACCACCTTATACCCCGCATAAAATAATACATAAATTCCCGCATAACTAATGCGGGTATTAGCTATGCGGAAAATGAAATTGTGAACCAAACATTGTATTAGTAATGCTATGTTTTATGTGGAAAAGGAAAAGACCAACCAAACATGGTATTATAATACTAAATTTTGTGCAACTATCAAAGGAGAAACCAAACAATGTATTAATAATACCAAGACTTTATGAGGGTATTAAATTAGTGCTAGTGCTAACCAAACGACTCCTAAATCTTCATCAGAAAACACCGTTTATGGGGAAAAAAACATATATGAATGGGAGACGCCAAATTCTTTATTGAAAATATTAAATATGAACGGAAAACAACAAATATAAACGAAAAAATCTAAACATCAGAGAATTAACTCCGAATCTTAAGAAGAAGAAGCAACAGGAAGACTCGGTGGAGCATACCGGTCAGAGCAACTGGAGAAAAAGAAGAAGCAGGGCCTACTTTGGTCGGAGCAACACCATAGAAGAAGGGCAGCAGCAATGGTGTGAGGGAGGAGGAGGCTGGCGTCGAAGGAAGCGACAAGAATAAGAGTGGCTGAAACGGTGGATAAAGGGAGTGAAAATAAGAGAAAGCGAGAGGAGAAGATTGAGGACCTGTTTGTCCATAGGATTTTTTTTCAAACTTTTTTGGCAAAAACTGTTTGGACATAAGATCGTGCTAATATTTAAAAAAAAGTTGAAGTTGTTTTTTTCAAAAAGCAAAAATTACTCAGACCCGCTTTTTGCTTGAAAAAACAACAGCTGGAAATAACCATTTTTGCACAAAGTTTTTACAATTTATAAATTAAACCCCTCATTAATATACGCCACCAAACTCATTTCCTACACACGAAAAAAAACCTTATTCTTATCTCATATACCTTGTCAGCAAAACAAAAATTTAGCGTGCTTCAACATAAAGGACTATTAAGCACTCACCAACAAATAACATAGTTCTCTTTGTTGTTCTGATAGGAAAATATGTTTGTCTGTATTGATTTTACTTCACAATCTCTTAAAATTTTGATTTCATTTCAAGAAGGCAGACATTGATGTTATATTTTGCAAAATCATAGATGTAACTTATATAAAACGGAAGAGAAAAAGCCATTTATGGTTGTGTTGAAGAAGTTGTAAGCAGGATGGTTGCTTTATGATAGGGAGCAATTTGTTAGTTTTGAAGAAAGAGTGGGGGTGAAAGTCAATGCATCAGCTTTTTAAAAAAAAGTGAAATCTATTTTCAAAAAATGATGAACAAAAACTTTTTCTACTTGATTTCAAACTTCAACCAAAAAAGGTTTTCCAATTTTTTTTTCACTTTTTATGGCCAAATGACGCTTAAGTTTGTTATGTTTCTTGATTAGTTTTTTTTTTTTTGAGAAATTATTATTTTACTATATTTCGTAATTAAGTTACTATATACTACTCGTATGTGTGACAAAATGTCTAAAATAGTTTTTAAGTTGAACTTTTATACACTTGGTAGTTTGGTTGGTAAGATTAGATTAACAACTTGGTTTTAAATTTGGGAGTACGATTATCCTATATTTGGTTAGTGGGATTAACTAATCTGGAATAAGTACCAAAAATATGATACTATCATATCCCATAAAAGGGTGAGATTACTAATCCCGGAACTATAATCCCAAAATTATTATAATCCCATATCCCATTTTTTAATCCCGCCAACCAAACACCTCTTAGGCCTTCCTAAATATTGAAAAGCTGTGTTAAACCCGGTTCCTAAAACCCCAAAGCCGATCGTGCGCAGAGAGAGAATCTTAGAAGAGATTAAAAAGGAGACACTTTTGTACTAGTCAATAATATGACGAAGAGCTTCACTCTTTTACAAACAGTTGCTATTTCAGGCGTATTCTCTGCTGTTTCTGGCTGGTAAATCACCCTTTATATTGTTACATAATGTGTTTAATTAAGTGGGTTTTGTTTAAAATTTACAAATTTGTTATTATTATAGGTATGGATTCATGTTTGGTAGAGAATCAGCTCGTAAAGAGTTAGGTGGTTTAATTGAAACTCTTCGCAATGCCAATCCTGACTCTACTTCAACTCCCCCTTCTCATTCTTGAAGGTAATTAGTAAAAATCCACACTTCTTTTACTTAAAAATTTGTTTTTTAAGACCCTTTTTTTAGTTAAAGTTGTCGTCGCGTTGAGGTGGAGCCAAGATTTGATGTTTAGGGGTTTAAAGTCGTAGTCTTTTTATGTTACGCGGGTTCTGAATTAACATTTTAACAACAACGACGAGAACAGACATCTAGGATTTGAACCTTATGAGTTCTAAATTTTAGAATAATTATCTTTTGTGTGTGTTAGTGGGTTTTCAACTCGATTTTTGTATATATTTAATGATTTTTTTAACACAAATACATTGTCTACGCTAGACCTACTGGGTTCCGCCGAACCGCGTCGTACTCTCTACATCCGCCCCTGACAACATACCTAGTATGTTTCCACAAGTGGGGTTTGGGGAGGGTGAGGTGTACGCAAATCTTCTCACCTTGAGTAGGTAGAGAGGATGTTTCCGAAAGACCCTCGGCTAAAAAAAGAAGTTTTGAATAATATTTTATAGATATTATATGATTTCTCAAGACACATACAAGGATTGGACCACCCCTGAGTTCACGTAATGATCGTTGAACTACTCTTGAAGTTCCTTTTAACTCGTGTTGCTTAATGCCACCCGACTTAGCGGCGAAGCCATGAATTTTGCTTAGGGTGTTCATGATATATAAGGGTATAAAGTATATGTTTGACCTATATATAGTATAGTTTTCTAGAGGAGGGTGTTTACTTGACCACCCTCTTAAGCATATGTGGCTCCGCCATTACTACATGTAGACATGAAAAGTTTGAAGAGGAAGAAAATATATGCTGGTTGTCTACTGGTTATGTAAGCGGAAATTGTAGCAGGAAAGCCGGAGATGTAAATGGATTGGGCTCTGAAGCATGGTGAGTTAACTTGTGGCTTAAGCAATGAATCTGAAGTAGCTGTTCTAGTCATTGTTCTATTCGTGCTTCTTCAATATTTAAATTTCCATTGGGCAGATGAAACACTTCATCCATTGGGCTCTCGCTCTCTCTCCATCGCTTCTCTTGCAGTTTGTGAACTCGTGTAGTGGATCTCCAAGAGGTTATATAGTTGGAATAAGGCCTTTTTTCCTCCTTTCTAGGGAATGTTATTACCCATACCATGTTTTCCTTTTATCTTTGATACAACCATAAGTGAAAGTGGATAGGATAGAGTAATTTAGTGATCATCTCTCTTAGAGAAAAGGGGATGAACTGCAGGAAAGTTATCTTCTGTCCAGGACTTTTGGTGTTGAGCTAATGATGTTAGGTTTTCTGGCAATTTGGCGATTAAATATTGTATAGAGCTGTTATAGTTGTCTGTTGTTGTGACATGCTATGGCAGAAGCAAAATGTTTTGTCTTGCATAGTTAATGACGGTGCAAGATTTGGTAGCAATAAGTAATAACAGCTTTAGCTTCCTTATTTGAAAGGTTTCTGCTCCGAGATTAAGCTTTGTGTGGTCTTTTCTTCATTTGCTACATAGCAAACAAATAATTCTAGTGTATAAGTCTGCATAGGGCGATATCCCTTGATTGGTGTACTGTAGATGCAATGTATGTTGTCCATTGCTCTCATTTCAGTGTTGTTATTAACCCATTGTTGAAGTTATTTTGATTTATGTGGAAAAATAATGTCTTAACTATGGCTTTTACTTTGAATAACATAAGACATTTGTATTTTTGCTAGACAGGTGAAGATAAATTTGTACTGTTTATCCACGCTAAGTCACTGACTTGATCTTTCAGGAGCAGTACATTTCTTGTGACCCGTGGGACTTAGGGTAGTAATTTGTCCTTGAAATGGTTAAAATGGATGTTTTTCTTTAACTTACCCAAAATTCTCTATCATATCATAAAAAAGAAAGGAAAGATCAGCCACATAAAGCTAAAATAGATAAGGAGAGTGCCATACTGCAGGAAATTCATACGATCCACATGGTTGGAGGAAAAAGTGAGGCTCAGTCAGAGCAATTCACCCTACTACACTGTTATATCTGGAGAAAGTGGTTTATACCGGCAGAACAATTCTGATTGTGACTATGCTGGGGCTATAATAGAGGATACCTGTCCTTTTTGTTTCTATTTCACACATCTTTCTGATACAATTTCTTGTGTCTCAAGAAAATATGGCTGGTCTCTCTCTCTTTTTTTTTTTTTAAAATGTGGCTGGTTCATTTGTTAAAAGTACCAACTTATGGAGTAGAAGTAACAACTGTGCAAAGTCAATAATGAGATACAAATCAAATAGTCATAAAACATCTGGAAAGCTTTCAGTTTATCCCTATTTGACTTATAGTTGCAACTTGCAACTGATTAGGAGGTAATCTTGTTGTCTTCATGAAAGCAATCCTTTTATGTTAACCTTAGTCTTCATAATGCAGGTGCTAAAGAAAAGTTAGATGATATGACTTTGGACGACGGTTGAGAATGAATGCCTCATTTCTTCTCGAAGCTGAGCCAACTGAAGGTACTTGGACGTCGGTAGAAATCTCTTTGAGATCATGACAAACTTAGATTTATTTCTAGTTCTTCTGCTGAAAACGTACTTCCTTTTTCATGAGTTAATTGCCTTGTTATCTGGAGAATTCTGTATACTGATGTCCTTCATTGAGAAGGAAATACTGTAATTGTCCTGGATATCAGATGTTAATTCTTGACTACTGGCTTATTTTGCCCACTCCACACAACTATGTAAAATTCTGAATTAGCAATTCTTTTTCTGGAAAATTTTGTGTTAAATATTTGGTCAATATTCTAATTCTGTAAATTTTGGGAAAGGGTAATGATGTTTTACGCTTTTATGGTGCCGAGGGTGAGGTTAGTGGCTTTTAAATCTAGTTTTATTAAGATAGATGAGGATCTCTAATATTGGTTTAGACATGTAATGGGATCTTTTCATCGTAGATTCATTCCCAATTGCGATTTCTCTTTCATGGGACATCGACATTAATAACCAGTTTATCTTGTGAAAATTGTGTCAATATCTTTGGATGTGCGAAACTTATTTCTGTTTCTATTGATTTTTGTCCCTGTGAATGCCTTTTGCTGTCTCCATTGGTTGACAATGGCACAATGCTTACGTCAGTTAAGTTAGGCGAGTGGCACTCCATGGGAGGAAAAGTTAGTGCACCCAAGGGGGTGGTTTGGTGGTCAATGAAGTGGGATGAGAACCACGACTCAGGTTCAAATCCTAGCGGAGACAAAAAATACTAGATTTTTCTTCTCATCTATCCAATCTTTGGTGGATAGAGATACCTGGTACCTGTTGCAGGTGGGAGGTGGTAATTATCCAGTCGAATTAATCGAGGTGCGCATAACATAGACAGTTAGTGATAGACATATAGTCAGTTGAAAATCTAAGAATGTGTGCCATAAATCATTCTGCTGAAGTTTTTAGGTTCTTGGTAATTGCAATAGCAACCTTAGAGTATATCTAGCGAAGTACATTTGTTGTGGACCATGTATAAAGCAATGCTGCCATATCAGATTTTTTACGAATTTTGTACCAGTTTTTTTTCCCTTTCCTTTTTCCGTGTTATAAGAACTCTTAACATCTGTACTTTTTTATTATGGCCAAGAAGATTACATATGTGTGACAGATATCTTTAAGGTTTGAACTTTGTTCGATATCCCGTCAAATTTCCTTAAAACATGCTAAAACGATATTGTTTGGAGCTCAATTCTCTGGAGAAATATCTCTTGAAAAATTGCTCATATTTCTGATAGACTTTGTAATCTGTTAGCGTGGGTTGTCTACAGTTGAAGCTTGGGGTAGTGGTTCACTGGACTAGTGATTTGTTTATCCGATACTCAAGTGATAAGTTGCTGCTGCTAATCAATAACTCAAAGGAAGATGTTAGAAATGCTAAGTTGTATATGTTTAGTCCTCTGATGAAATACTGGATTTGACGCAATATGAATAGTAGTTTAATTATCACACACAAGTTCCGATTTGATGCAATATGAATAGCAGTTTAATTATCACACACAAGTTCCATATGACCGATTGCTCCAAACTTCAATTCTTTGAGTAGCTGTTTGATCCAAATTAGTTTGCAAGTAGCTATAGCCATTGCTCGATATTCTGCTTCCGCACTAGATCATGCAACCGCATTTTGTTTCTTGCTTTTCCATCAAATTACCTCCTACCAGAATACAATAACCAGACGTAGCCCAATCAGCATCAATATATCCAACAGTACGTTCAAGGCCTCAATTCTCAAAGAGTAATCCTTTACCTAGGATGACTTTATATATCGAAGAATGCGAACAACTACATCCCAGTGACTCACAGGAGATCCCATAAATTGACTTACCACACTCACAGGAAAAAAAATATCAGATCAAGTCATTGTGAGGTAGTTCAAGTTACCAACCAATCATCGATATCTCGCAGGATCACTAAGCGGGAGCCCCTTCTTGGCATCAACTTAATATTTAGATCCATATGAGTATCAATAAGTCTGCAGCTTTTCATTCTGTCTCTTCAAGGATGTCTAAGACATACTTCTGCTGTGAAATAACAATACTCAATAATAGATAGTACTTCAACCTGCCTAGATCCTTAGATTGGAAGTGTCGGAAGAACTTTCAATTTAGTGATACCGTCATTGATCATTCCCAGTGATAACAATATCATCAATATAGACCACCAAATAATTACACAGGTTTGGAGCAGAATGCCAATAAAAGACAGAGTAATCAGCTTTACTACGAGTCAAGCCTAACTTCTGAACAACTTTGCTAAACTTGCCAAACTAGGCTCGAGGTTATATTTAAAACATAGGGTGACCAGCACAATCGACGTACAAGACCACTGAACTTCTCGTGAGCAACCTTCCATATAAACCTCCTCATTAAACTCACCATGGAAAAAATCATCCTTAATATCCAGCTGATAAAAAGGCTAATGACGGACAGCCGCCATGGATAGAAAGAGATGGACAGATGCTGTTTTAGCAACCGAAGAGCCAGCAATCAAGCTGCTATTCATATTGCGTCAAGTCTAGTGTTTCATGAGAGGACTAAGCACATTGATATTGACTCTCACTTCATTAGAAAGAAGATACTCTCCCGAGATATTGTCACAAAATTTGTGAAGTCATATGATCAACTTGCAAATAATTTCACGGTCCATATATTGGTTATATTTGTAACAAGCTCGGTACATATTTATATGCATCGGCTTGAGGGGAGTGTTAGAAATGGTAAGTTGTATATGATTAGGATTAGGAAAAACATATATGATGAAAATTGTATATGAAGGACGGTTTTCTTAGAGGACTCTACCCTTAAATTTTACTCTCAGACACGAGTATCGAGGTAAGTCAGAGGTAGCTCTTGGGGTCATTGTTTCCTAATTTTCCAGTGGGTGTTAGTTATGGTTTTTTATTAAATCATTTGATTGATTAAAAAACATGGAAAACATCATATATTTTATCTTGGGGGGAAAATCTTTCGATATCTCAGTTTGTGGTTCCAAAACAGAAAATTGGTTTGAATGGGTGGAGAGGAGCAAACGTATCATGAGGCGTATGATTATTAGTGGCAGAGTAATGAAATGGATCTGCCATTTATTACACAAATCATCAGAATGTACAGGCTACATGGAAAAGAAATGGAACATGAAAGATCAAGCAGCTATGTTCTACTGTTCTTTAAAGTTTAACAACTTTGGAAGGTACATGTCCATAATAGCTGTACAGGGAACAGAAGATCAGTGATTCTCATTCAATGCTGGATGGGATGATCTAGCGACAAGAATTGAAGGCTTCATTAACAGGAATATCAGTCTTACTCAAGCACCCAAATTTCTCCAGAACAGAGACATAGATGGAACTTTTACAGAAGCAATTAAACAAAACAGGTGGACATCCAATCCAGAGGCTATAAAGGTGGACATCGCAGAAAGTAGTTGCATTAAAGTCGACGGACCAGCAGAGATAATTGATAACGACTTGCTGAGTAGATGCTTAGTGGGGAAGTTTGAAGGTTCTGATACTCCCACGCAGCCAGAAGTACGCAAATGGGCTTATAGCAAATGGGGAACCAGAGTCGGAATCTTTGAGATGACTGGATTTCACTATCTGTTCGAATTTCCCAGCAAAAAGCAAGCTGAGCATGTAATGATGGGGGAATGGAAGTGGCAGAAAGCTCGTTTGAAGCTGCAATGGTGGAGTCCAACCTCTGCATGTGTGCCAGAAACCCAAAAATTTTCACACACTTGGATTCCGGCTCTAGGTCTACCAATGCAACTGTGGAGAAAAGAAATTATGATGAAAATTGGGGATAGATGCGGTGGCTGGATTGAAACCGAGGAAGAAACTGAGCTTAAAAACCATATGAGATGGGCGAGAATGAGTGTTAAGGGGGAACCAGATCAGATCCCTCGAGCTGTTGACATTGAATGGGGAGGTTTCATCTTCTCCATGCCAATCTGGGTAGAAGCTCCACCCAGATTTTCTCGAAAAACTCCAGTTGTAGAAAAAAGTACAGATCATAGGGGCTATGCCTATGATGGGACGAAAGAGGGGTTGGTTGAGGATGGGACAGAAAGATCGAGTAGGGCTGATGAGGTTTTAAATTTTAAAAAGAACTCACGTGACAAAGCACGTGAAGAGGCAAGGCAGACTTATCCACTTGTGGACCAGGGCAAGCAAGTGCAGGATGGGCCTATTTTTATAAGGCCCAATTTGGGACTTATGGTGGAATCTGGGCCGGATAAGTTAATTGAAATAGGAGCGGTTACTGGAGCCCAAATATCAACAAATTTAATTGGGACAGAGGAACAAAAAATAAACGACTTCTCTGTGGGGGCTATCTACGGTGGAGGAGAGCAAGTAACGACATTGGTGGAGGAAAGCAAGATTTTCGGGGACCCAATGATGGTAGAAAGCAGAATTTTCTCTTCATCTCCTATTTCTGAACCTTGCAACAACTCAATTACAGTCTCTGAAAATTCCCTACCACGGGAGATTGATGAAGTTTAGCAGATGACGGAGCCACTTGCCATGCAACCACCTGAACAAGCAGGACATACTCTGAGTAATCATGAAGACACTAGGGGTTTAGAAATGGTGATTCATGAGGGGATAGCTCAATCCATAGAAATTGAGGAGCTACAAAATGATTCAGGAACAGAGATAGAGGCATCTACTCCAATCCAAGTCAGAATTGAAAGGGCAGAAAACAAAGCTTCTCTTTGGGTACACCAAAATGTTTTGAAGATAAGTAAAAAATATGGGGCTGATTTTCAGGGGTGTGAATGGGATGCTTTCTCTTTGTTTATGAAAATTGACAAAAGGAGGAAGATCCGGGGGGGGGGGGGGGGGGGGAGGGGGGGATGTAATACATCTAGCATGATTACACCTCGGCCAAGGGGTTTTCATGAAGTTAGGGGATTGTCCAGTGGCGTTAAATATAAGGATGGGGAACCAAGAAACTGGGGAGGAGTGTAGGGCTTTTTCAATGAATTTAAAGATAGTGTCCTGGAATGTTAGGGGGTTAAACATGGCAGATAAAAGAAGGGTAATCAAGTTGGGATTGACAACATGGAAAGCCGATGTAGTGGTCCTTCAAGAAACCAAACTCGAAGGGAATGTTGTGTCTTACATTAGACATATATGGGGGAATAGATGGGCTGATTTTGTTTGTTTAGAAGCAAGTGGAACCAGAGGGGGGATAGTGATCATTTGGGATAAAAGAAGTGTGACGGGTGAATTGGTGAATTATGGGGACTCAATGTATTACTTGCAAATTGAGAATCATATCACAAGACTTTTCTTGGTACCTGGAGTTTATGGATCAAATTGCAGGGTTGAAAGGCAAAATCTATAGCTGGAATTAGTAGCAACAAGAGGAATTTGTAGTGGTCCGTGGGTGGTGTGTGGGGATTTCAACGTTACTAGGTATCCCACTGAAAGAAGCAATGGAAGCAGAATTAGAAGAGGGATGAGAGAGTTCTCTGAAATTGTTGAAGACTTACAGTTGGTTGATCCTCCTTTATTTGGGGGATTATTCCCATGGAACAAGGGGAATAATCAAAGAGCTGCATCAAGAATTGATAGATTTTTATTTTCAATGGAGTGAGAAGAAAAGTTCAGATTTATTAAACAATCAACACTGCCGAAGGTAACTTCAGACCACTGTCTCGTCCAGATTCAATGTAGGGATTGGGTACTGTAAAGTCTTACTTTAAATTTGAGACTTGGTGGTTTCAGGTAGCAGGCTTCAAAGATTTGATAAAAGTGTGGTGGGATTCTTTCCAAGTTAGTGGCAGGCCTGATTTCATTCTAGCAACAAAATTAAAAATGCTAAAAGTGAAACTAAAAGAGTGGAACTTAGCAAACTATGGTAATTTGGAGAGGAAGAAGACCAAAATCTTGGAAAGTATTGAACAATTAGACAAGCTACAAGAACAAAGGAGTTTGACAGATGATGAGCTACTATTGAAGGCAAATATGGCTATGGAGATTGAAGAAATTGCTACACATGAAGAAATAGCTTGGAGACAAAGATCTAGAATTCAGTGGCTAAAGCAGGGAGATAAAAATACTAAGTACTTCCACAGGATGGCAAATGCTCATAGAAGGTTTAACCACATTGATATGTTGGTTGTAAACAATGATGAGGTTAATGATCCACAAGCAATTAAAGGTGAAGTTGTAGAATTTTATCAGAAATTATACTCAGAATCTGAAACATGGAGACCTCGTTTCACTATTATGAATAGTCAAAGCATCTCTGAAGCTGAGAAGGAAGAAATGTAAGAGGAGTTTGGTGAAGAAGAAGTACTGAATGGGGTTGAAATAGTGTGCCACAGAAAAAGCGCCGGGACCAGATGGGTTTACAATGGGATTTTTGATTGCATGTTGGGATGTGGTAAAAGGAGATATCATGGGAACTATGGCAAATTTCCACACACAAGAATATTTTGAAAAAAGTTTCAACGCTACCTATGTGGTGTTGATACCAAAGAAGAATGGTGCAAGAGAGCTGAAAGACTATAGGCCTATTAGTTTGATTGGAAGCATATACAAGATCATCTCTAAAGTTCTGACTGAAAGGTTGAAGAAGGTGATGGACAAGTTGGTGGGCAAGCAACAGATGGCTTTCATCAGGGGTAGACAGATCATGGATGCAGTCTTGATCGCCAATGAGTGTGTTGATTCTAGGTTGAAGTCCAATGTACCTGGTCTTTTATGCAAACTGGATACCAAAAAGCATATGACCATGTAAATTGGAATATTCTCATTAATATTATGGGAGACATGGGTTTTGGCAGCAAATGGTTAGGATGGGTGAAATTCTGTATATCAACAGATAAATTCTCCGTTTTGGTTAATGGTTCCCCGGAAGGGTTTTTCTCATCTCAAAGGGGCCTTAGACAAGGGGATCCTCTATCCCCTTTTTTGTTCATCTTGGCCATGGAGGGTTTCAACAACATGATGAAGAATGCAGTACAAAATGAGTGGATCAGGGGGTTCCAAGTGAACAACAGAATGCAAGATTTTTCGAGCATATCCCATCTTCTATATGCAGATGATACTTTAATCTTCTGCGAGGCCAACATGGAAAATGTCATGCATCTCAAAATGATTCTTACTGTTTTTGAAGGCTTTTCAGGACTTCATGTGAATTGGGAAAAAAGTACTGTTCATCTGGGTAATGAAGTAGCAGATGTTCAGGTTTTGGTCGGGATATTGGGATGCCAAGTGGGCTCGTTACCTACTGTTTACTTGGGTTTAGCATTAGGAGCAAAAAATAAAGCATTAGATATATGGAATGGAGTTCTAGAAAAATGTGAGAAGAGGCTAGCAACCTGGAAGGCTCAATACTTATCAATGGGGGTAGGGTAGTTCTAATCAACAGTGTGTTGGATTCACTTCCAACTTATGTGATGTCTCTTTTTCCACTGCCAGTGAGAGTGGAAAAGAAATTGAATGCATTGAGGAGAAATTTTTTTTGGCAAGGTAACTTAGAGAAAAAGGCCTTCAATCTTGTGAATTAGGACATAGTGACCCGGCCAAAAAAGGAGGGGGGTTTAGGCATAAAGAATCTGAGGGTTCAAAATAAGAGTCTGCTATCTAAATAGTTGTGGAGATATTGCATAGAAGAGCAAGGATTATGGAGGAATGTCATTATTCAGAAGTATGGGAAACAAAATGAATGGTGCACAAAACCTGTTAACACGGCCTATGGAGTCAGTAATTGGAGGACAATAAGAAGACAATGGGAGGAGTTCTCCACGCACATCAGATTCAAGCATGGAAATGGTAGAAGGATTTCATTTTGGAATGACAATTGGCTAGGTCATGGCCCCTTAAGAGATGCTTATCCTGGAATTTACAGCCTCACCTCACACCCCCTGAAGCCAAAATTATGGAGGTAAGAGTACAAAATGGATGGGATTTCTCTTTTAGAAGAGCGCTCAATGATTGGGAACTCAGCAGAATGATAGAATTCCTTAAGACACTTGTTGGAAGTTTCAATGAGAGTGAAGATACAATGGTATGGAAAACAGATGGGGGAATTCCATTTACGGTGAGGTCTGCCTATACTTCTTATGGCAACCAAGGGCAACATGGGATAGAGTGGCCCTGGAAGCAGCTTTGGAAGACACAAGTTCCATACAAAGTAACATGTTTTTCTTGGCTCGTGACAAAAAGGGAGTGCCTGACACATGAAAACTTGCAAAGAAGAGGTGTCCAGCTTTCATCAAGATGTTTCCTGTGTAATAGTCACAATGATGATAACTGTCACCTATTTCTTCATTGTCCAGTAACCTCACACCTATGGCATCTTTTCTTAACCTTGGCTGACCTCAAATGGTGCATGCCAAGACACACTGAAGATCTGCTAAAAGCTTGGTCTCATATGGGGGGAACATCAGACACAAAAAGTGGTGGAGAGCAATTCCTCAATGCATATGGTGGACTGTTTGGAAAGAAAGGAATGCTAGATGTTTCGAAGACAAGAGCAGCCCTATCCAGAAAGTGAAATTGAATTGTATTGTGTCTTTTCATTTTTGGTGCAAACAACATTTTGTAGATGAGGCTGAAACACTACTTCAGTTTTTAGAAGCACTATAATAGATGATAGTTAGCCATGGTTTCAGCTTCAACCTCTGTACATACTGTTACCAACACAAATCTTTTTGTGTTGATGAATACATTGTTACCATTCTCAAAAAAAGAAAAACATATATGTAACATGTATAGTAGTTATAAATAGGGCTCATTGTAAACACTGTTTTTAGACCGATCAATAATATTTTTCTCAGTTTCTCACAGAAGAAAGCATAAATATTAACAGGAACTGAGTCTCAGCAATTCCATGAGGCGTTTTATTTCAATACTAAATGTGGAAAGACAAAAGAACTCTATTATTCAAATCCATGTATGATCCAAGACGTATGATTCTGCCTCTTGTTGTCCCAATGACCCAAGCTTCATTTCTATACAACCTTGTAACCAAGGGGGCAAAGCTCGACATATTATGCCTCTTTTTACTTGTCGTCTGTAGTATAGCTCCAGAAAGAGGCTCAAAATTTTTTGTAATCTTCTAGGGGCTACTGAGTATGGCAATTTTGATGCTTTGTGCTACTTTTTTTTTCTGCAGCCCTGTAATGGAATAAATATATTACAGGAATACAGATGTCCATCTTTACACTAGTGCTACCGTTTTTAGCTTTCTTAATATGGTTCTTCTTGATGAATCCTACATAATGGTCTGTCCTGCTTGAGTCACATTCTGGAAGTGCATTTCGACCTCCGTCTGACATGCATTTCACGAATTGCACTAGAATCCGCCAATTTTCTGGCTCAAACAATCGTTTGTTCATTCTCAAGAATGTAAATGCAATCAATCCATTCCCAGAATCTGACCTGCTTGTTGCCAAAACTTGAGAATATGCTCCTTCATCATATCTCTCTAGTGCATTTTCTCCAGCAACTTCTACTTCAGCAGTTCTAGTTGCAGTTTTTACTTGTCGAACTAAACCTTCTGTTGAGCAATTTGCACTTTGGGGCTGTTCACCATCCCTCATGTCCATACATGTAAAGTTTAATGCAACACGATTTTTCGCTAACATACGTGCTATTGGTAGATAGCCATCTCTATGTCCTGTATTATAGTATCCTTCTGTTAACTCTGCAGCATGTGATCTAGTATTGTAGTGCCAATGAATTCCAGCTACCTTTCCAGATAGTTTAGCTCCAGTTCCTTGGTATATACTCTCTGCTGCTGCTAGGATTCTGTCGCCATGTTCCAGTAGCTCTCCTGAATACCACTCTAGGAAGAATTGTCCATATTCACTGTTCCATGTTCCATCCCTATGAGGCCCTCCCTGGCCCCAGTTATCCTTTCCCCCCGCCTTGGCAGCTGCTGCCAGTGAAGCTCTCATGTACTGTGTTGAAGAAAAAGCAGTTTAGTTTCTATTTCTGAATTTCTTATGAATTTCTCCTGACCCTACACATGTAAGCAACCAGATAATTTTGATATTTCAAGCCATAGATGCAAAAGGTTACCTTGTCATAGCACTGAAATTCTCCATTTCCAGGAAACCTCCAAGTACCATTGCTTTCTGGATAGGATGGATATCTGAGCTCACCACCAGGACCCATTCCCACTTGTATCTCCTGTAGAATATAAGAGAGTATCAATTTCAGGTTTTTCTATCATTTTAGCTTGGAAAAAATAATAGGAATGCATTATGTGGCCCCCCTAGGTCTAGTGGTCCACCTCTTAGATTGGTTAACCAATAAGTTAAGTGGACCACATGAGATTGATAAAAAGTAAATTGCTGATTTTGATTATTCTCTTTTTGTCTTGACCACGTCTAAACATAAATAGCCATGATTTATTTCTGTTTAGATTACTATAATTTAAGCATCAGCCCTATTTCATCAAGATTAGGATGAATTATTTAATCCCTTTACCAAATGTAAAATGTGACAGTATGACCTATAGTGGTTTCATGTTGAAACCTCTTTTAAAATTAATTAGCAGCTTGACTTTCCAACTAACTCCTATTCCTCCCTTAAAGAAACAGATGTAGTGTGTGGTGTGTGTGCGCGCGTATTTTTCAAAGCTAAAAGTTTTCAGTTGATGTTGCTTTGAAGAATATGCTATTGAAGTAATGACATTGGACGTGTGATTGTAAAGCAGAAGTCTTACCACTATGACATTTCCCAAGTAATCCTTGAATCTTTCTCTGAAGCTCTTCATGTAGTCAGAATACACCTGAATGGGTGTTCTTCCTTTAAGTACTGGTAATTGATCACAACCTAAGGAAATGTACTCGGGATTTCTCCGGCCTGATCTATCTGTGTAGACAAGATCAGGATTATTGCTGATTTCTTCAAGTACCCATGGAGGTAGAGGAATACTGCAAAATCCATAACAATTTTTAGTTACAGTTTCATTTATCCTAGAACTAAGAGTCTGAATAGTGAGAAGAAATTCTTATTCAACTTGAATAACTCCCTTTAAAAGCTTTGAGTTTTTTCCCTTTGAATGCCAACGATAACAGTTCTGTTAACCAAGTCAAGACAAGGATAGCAAACTTGAAGATAACTAAGATTCTATAGGTCTATTGGATACTCTTGAGGAAAAGATTGTTGACTATTTCCTTAAAAAATTTAACAGTGCTAACATAATAAAAGGGCCTTACTGGTGTTGTGATTTGGATTTATCAGAACATAAAAGGTAATCTTTCTAGTTCATCAGAACCTAGTACATATTGCTATTTAAGCTGAGGTTAAAGATTTACCAAATGAACTCTAAAATAGTTTAGCTTATTAGAGCCTTGTGGAAATAGGTCAGACTGTAGATCTTGATAAAGCCAGATATGTAATAATTGTGCATTAGTTCAAAACATAAAACATAAGCAGCAAAAGAGTGTCTTGTATTAGTACCTGCAAGAATCTCCAACATTTCCTCCACACTGATGAAAAGACATGACAACTTGAAGTTTCAAGCCATGTTCTTGACACATCTTTACAAGTTCAGCATAACCTTCCCAGTTATACTTCAATGGTCCATCTTTTTCCACCAAACCCCACCAAGCATCTACCATTACTCCTTCAACTCCAGTACTTCTCAAGGCCATCAAACTCATGTTCATTGCACGTGGCTTGTTTAAGTTCCCTCCCATGGTCATGGTGTCAAGTGGGAGCATCACAAAAACTGGTACCTTTGTACTGCTGTTGCTTTGAGTAGGTTTTAGCACATGAAGTTTTTCTCTTTTCTCCTTTTTCCTCCCTTCCATGGGATTAATTATGATTCTCTCATGGGAATTTTGAGATTCTTGCATGGAACTCTTGGCTATGAGACGGCAAGAATATGGCTTAGTTTGTGCATAAGAAACCATGCCTAAGAAATCATCAGGTGTTTTAACACCTTTTGTTTCTTTTATATTAATAAAAGAAGTCGGTGAACGAAGTGTTAAAGTCATCTTTTGTTGTTCTGATAATAGATAGACGTTGCAGAAATGTGTTGTATTTTGATAATAGAATATGTAGGAATGGATGAAGTTGTAGATGTGTATTTATAAAGCAAGATTCCTATTGTTTCAGGTGCTTGGAGGGAAAAAGTCTGCTGGGCTTTATTTAGATTTTTTGAAAAAAAAGTGAACAGTTCAAAACAAGTCGGCTGACTTCCTAATGTAATTGTAATTAGAAAAAAAATGTAGAAAGGGCTCTTAGATATGAAACAAAATCATATATTTTTTTTTTGGACAATATTTTAAAAAGTGAATAAGTTCAAAACAAGTCGGCTAACTTTTTCAAAGTTTGTCCTCTACTTGACGTGGTGACACATATACGTCCATTTAATTTCCTCTTTTTATGTTCTCAATATTACATACACCAAGTCAATAAAAATTATTTTATAATGACATAAATTTACGAATTATGAAGGGGAGCTTTGGAGCAACTAGTAAAGTTGTCTTCGTGTGACCTAAAAGTCACAGGTTAGAGCCGCGGAAACAACTTCAGGGTAGGCTGCGTACAACACAACCCTTAGAGTGCGGCCCTTCTCTGGACCTTGCTTGAGCGGGATGCTTTATGCACTGAGTTGCTCTTTTAAAAATTTATCAAATTATACATCTCCTACTGTCCTATAAATAATACTATTGCATGTGATATGGGAGGGGATTTATTGTATGATTACTTTTTTAATCTTCTTATTTCAGTTGACTTACATTCTTATTTTGAGCCTGTTTGGGTGAGCTTAAAAGCAGCTTATTTTAAGTGGCTTATAAGTCAAAAAGTGACTTAAAAGCCACTTTTTGAGAAGTTAGGAAAAATGGCTTTTAAGCAACTTATGGCTTATAAGTCCAAAAATTTTGAGGTTACCAAACATATATTAATGGGCTTATAAGCTTATAAGTCACTTTTAAGCTCACCCAAACGGGCTCTTTGAGTGAGAACCTTCTAAACGAAGAGAATTAAAGCAAACAACCTATTACAATATGTTAATTTATATTAATACATGTAACGATATTTATGATGTAGTATAAACAAATGAAGAGGGTATTTGACTAATTAAGCTTACCTATGGTAGTATAGGTGAGTTAAGTTCTTGAGAATATAACGGTTATAGTTCATGTTGCATGTCTGATATTTTGAAGTAGTTTCCAAATTATATGTCCCTGTCGTAGAAACATTAATGGTCAAATATGGAAACACGTCTTTGTGTTGGCTGAGTCCCTTGCCTTTCTTCTTGATTGATTTTGGTGCATACTGCCAATTTGTCCTCCACTTTTTTTTGGAACTGTTTAATATGGTAAGAGTCGTATTATTTTAGAGAAGTATCAGATTTGCGGTCTTATTTTGTGAGATTGATAGGAATGATAGCAACCATTCCTCTGTTGAGAGATTTGTGGTTCATGTTGTCTTTGTCAAAAGGTCTAAAATATCTTTCTTTTGTGGAGACTATATACTATGATTGGATTGGTTCTTGTTTCATTAAATATACTATGATTACCAAAGATTACCGACATAAATATAGCAGATTTACAGGATTAATTGTTTTTTGGATTTTAGTTTCAGGACATAATGTATTTTGCTCTAGCGCTTCATTCTCTTTCACTTACATCTAGTGTTAGTTTTGCTAATGAGGTGATTAAACTTTTGTGAGTTGCAGATTTGTAGTTCTCTTTAAAATTTTGTGTTTGCTCGTTTTAATATATTATGCCATTGTATTATTGTATAGTACTTTTACACAGTCATATTTGTGTTGCAATATATTCCAAACGATGTTAATATCCTCGTCCATTCACATCATGGCTTGTTAAGAGAAAATACAAGGGCATGGTGATCATAATTTTACAAGCCTTGGTTTGGAAGTTAGATGAGTGAATGGGACCTCAATAATACAGTTCAGTGATTAAAAGATCACAACCTGTTGTCTTTACACATACCTTTTTACTTGGTCACTTACTTTTAAATTTCTATTACACTAAAGAATAAGGAAGTGGAAAGGGAGCGGAAGCAGTGAGAATCAAGCTAACATTTGTTGTGTGGGAAACTCTCGCTGATACCAATAAAGAATTAGGGAATGGGAAAGGACAATAGGTGAGATTAATCAAACTCGCATTTGTTGTGTTGGAAACTCTCACTGATACTACTAAACTTAAGCCTCATTGGTTTTCACGTAGTAACTTCTTTTGCATTGGTATTATTGATCGAACAGTATGATGGTTAGGATGAAAGTATCTGTTGTGTGATAAACATTTGATTTGAGATAATTTATTTCTAGTCATAAAAAAAGTTACATATTGGTTTTTTTGCTTCTTTCCTCTTTTTCTTTTTTCTTTCCAAGTGTTGCTTACTTAAACTAAACATAGTTTTAGTAAAGATGAAAATGCAGCTTTAGGAGATGCTTTTAACTGTAATATATTAGGAGTAGTATTTGCTAAAAGAGTTGCCGCGATATTTGTAGATATTTATAAGAGGTTAAACTTCAAGATGTTTCTCAACTTTCAGTTACTTCTACACCTTCTTTTTGAGAGAAAAAGGGTATGAAAACAGTGTCATTTAGTCAAGAAAGAAGAATAAAGGGTGTGAAGTCTCTGGTCATCTTTTTCCACTAAATTCTCAGCCTGTTTCTCCTCTACAAGGGTGGGAAAACGTATAAATTTTGTGATAATTGTGTCAATATCTTTGGAAGATTATTTCTGTTTCTATTGATTTTGTCCCAGTGAATGCCTTTTGGTGTCTCCATTTATTGACATAGCACAATGCTAACGTCAGTTAAGTTAGGCGAATGTATTACATAAATTTTTTCCATGGGAGGAATAGTTAGTGCACCCAAGGGTGTGGCTTAGTGGTCAATAAAGTAAGGTATTAGGTTCAAATCCTAGTGGAGACAATAAAATACTAGGTCTTTCTTCCCATCTATGCAATCCTTGTTGGATAGAATTATCTGGTACTATCTCTTACTTATGGGAGGTGGTAGATATCCGGTGGAATTAGTCGAGGTGTGCGCTGGCCCACTGGCCCAGGAACTACCGTCATAAAAAAGTAACTCAGTGATAGGCAAACAGTCAGTAGAAAATCTAAGGACGTGTGCCATACATCATTTTGCTGCAGTTTAATTTCTTGGTAATTGCAATAGCAACCTTAGAATATATCTAGTGAAGTACATTTGCTATAGACCATGTTTGCCTTGTCAGCTGTTTTGAGAACTTTGTACCAGTTTCTTTTTCTTTTCCTTGTTATAAGAACTCTTAAGATCTGTGCTTTTTTATTAGGGCCTAGAACATTACAAATGTGTGACAAGTATCTTTAAGGTGTGGACTTTGATAAATAATCCTGTCAAATTTTCTTAAAACATGCTAAGATGATATTACTAGGAGCTCAATTCTCCAGAGAAATATCTCTTGAGAAATTGCTCAAACGCATACTGCTGATAGAGTTTGTAATCTGTCAACATGAGTTGCTTCTTAAATGGTTATACACAGTGCAAGCTGGGGGTAATGGCAATCTTCTCTTCTTGAAATAATTCATTGGACTAGTGATATGTTTATCCGATGCTCAAGTAAGTTGCTGCTGATAAGCAATAACTCGAAGGAAGAAAGCAGGAATATTAACAGGAAACGAGTCTGAGCTTCCATGAAGTGTTTTATTTCAATTTCAATAATACATGTGGAATTTTGTAGAAAGGAACTACTTCATTCAAAACCTTGTATGATATGATTCTTGCCTCTAGTCGTCCCAATGACCCGAAGCTTCATTTCAATACTGCCTCGGAACCAGAGTGGCAAAGATTGATATAGTAAGCTTCATTTTACTTGTCGTCTATAGTACAGCTTCAGGAACAGGCTAAAAAATTTTTGTAATCTTCTAGGGGGAACTGAGTATGGTGCTTTGTGCTACTATTTTTCTACTGCTCTATAATGGAATAAATATATTACAGGAATACAGATGTATATCTTCACACTAGTGTTACCTCTTTAGCTTTCTTAGTATCGCTCTTCCTGATAAATCCTACATAGAGGTCTGTTCTGCTTGAGTCGCACTGTGGAAGTGCATTTCGTCCTCCGTCTGACATGCTTTTCACGAACTGCACTAGATTCCGCCAATTTTCTGGCTCGAACAACCGTTTGTTCATTCTCAAGAATGTAAATGCACTCAATCCATTCCCAGAATCTGACCTGCTTGTTGCCAAAACCTGAGAATATGCTCCTCCATCATACCTCTCCAGGGCATTTTCTCCAGCAAGTTCTACTTCAGCAGCTCTAGTGGCAGTTTTTACTTGGCGAACTAAACCTTCAGGTGAGCAATTTGCACTATGGGGCTGTTCACCATCCCTCATTTCCATACACGTAAAATTTAATACAATGTGATGTTTCCCGAACATACGTGCTATAGGTAGATAGCCATCTCTATTTCTTGTATTATAGTATCCTGCTGTTAACTCTGCAGCATGTGATCTAGTATTGTAGTGCCAATGAATCCCTGCCACCTTTCCAGATAGTTTAGCTCCAGTTCCTTGGTATATACTGTCTGCTGCTGCTAGGATTCTGTCGCCATGTGCCAGTAGCATTCCTGAATACCACTCTAGAAAGAACTGTCCATATACACTGTCCCAAGTTCCATTCCTTTGGAAAAATCTTGTATCCTCAGGAAACTGGTTATACTGTCCGGAGTCATGAGGCCCTCCCTGGCCCCAGTCATCCTTTCCTGCTGCCTTGGCGGATGCTGCCAGTGAAGCTCTCATGTACTGTGTTGAAGAAAAAAGAAGTTTAGTTTTTATTTCTGAAGGTCTTACTAATTTTTCTGAGCTACTCATGTAGCAACAACAACATACGCGGTGGTATCCCCACCTTTGGTGGGGTCTGGGGAGGGTGGGATGTACGCAGACCTTACCTCCACCAAGGTGGAGAGGCTGTTTCCGATAGACCCTCAGCTAAATAACATCAGTGGGGAGCTACTCATGTAAGCAACAAGATTATTCTAATGTTTTAAACAATAGATGCGAAAAGTTACCTTGTCATAGCATTGAAATTCTCCAATTCCAGGAAACCTCCAAGTTCCATTGCTTTCTGGATAGGATGGGTATCTGAGCTCACCACAAGGACCCATTCCCACTTGTATCTCCTGTAGAAATAGAGAATATCAATTTGAAGTTTTCATATCATTTTAGCTTGGAAAAAATAATAGGAATACATTATGTGGTCCCTTATGTCATTGCATGATCCAATATACTCTATTGGTCCACCTCTTAGATTGATTAACCAACAAATTAAGTGTACCACATGAGATTGATAAAAGTAACCTACTGATCTTGCTTATTCTCTTTTTTTCTTATAACAATTTTGCTCTTTTGGATAATACCCTGATTTATTTTTTGTTTAGATTTATATATGCTTCAGCTAATATTTCTTCAAGATTAGGATAAATTATTTAATCCCTATATCAAATGTAAATTGTGACAGTATGACCGGCAGTGCTTTTATGTTAAAGCTTTTTTTAACATTCATTTTTAGCTTCACTTTCCAACTAACTCCTATTCCTCCCTTAAAGAAACATTTTAGTTATGCTTGGAGTTTTCAGTTGATGTTTTCTTCAATGTTTGGTAGATCAGGAAGTATACTTGTTGAAATAATAACATTGGATATGTAATTGTAAAACAAAGTCTTACCACTATGACATTTCCGAAGTAATCCTTGAATCTTTCTCTGAAGCTCCTCATGTAGTCAGTATACACCTGAATGGGTGTTCTCCCTTTGAGTACTGGTAACTGGTCACAACCTAAGGAAATGTACTCGGGATTTCTCCGGCCTGATCTATCTGTGTAGACAAGATCAGGGTTCTTGCTGATTTCTTCAAGTACCCATGGAGGTAGAGGAATACTGCAAATCCATAGCAATTTTTAGCGATATTTTCTCCTAGAACTGAGGTCTAAATAGTTAGAATGCATTCTAGTTCCACTTGAATTCTTCCCTTTAAAAGCTACAAACTATTACTTTTTGGCCAAAGATTTTTACCCGTTTCAAAGTAAACTTGAAGAAAACCGAGATTCTATGTCTAATGGATATTTTTAGGAATAGATAATTGCCCATTTCCTTTAAAACATTAACACTGCTAACATGATGAAAGTGTCTTGCTGGTGTTGTAATTTGGACTTATGAGACAGAAAAGGTTAACTTCCTAATTCATCAACCTAGCGACATTATTCATGAAGCTATGCAGATAATGGTGTATTAGTGCTTATTGCTACTTAATTGGAGGTTTATATACCAACTCTAGAATAGTTTAGCTTATTAGAGCTTAATGTAATTAGTGCAGGATATAGATCTTGATAAATCCAGATATGAAATAATTATACACTAGTTCAAGCATAAACAAAAGAAAGCTTTGTGTTAATACCTGCAAGAGTCTCCAACATTTCCTCCACACTGATGAAAAGACATGACAACTTGAAGTTTCAAGCCATGTTCTTGACACATCTTTACAAGTTCAGCATAACCTTCCCAGTTATATTTCATAGGTCCATCTTTTTCCACCAAACCCCACCAAGCATCAACCATTACTCCTTCAACTCCAGTACTTCTCAAAGCCATCAAACTCACGTTCAGTGCTCGTGGCTTGTTCAAGTTCCCTCCCATGGTTATGGTGTCTAGTGGGAGCATCACAAAAACAGGCACCTTTTTATTGCTATTGCTGTTAATAGGTGTAAGAACATGAAGCTTTTCACTATTCTCATTTTTCCTCACTTCCATGGGATTAACTATGATTCTCTCATGAGAAATCTGAGCTTCTTGCATAGAACTCTTGGCTATGAGACGGCAAGAATAAGGCTTAATTTGTGCATAAGAAACCATGCCTAAGAAATCATCAGGTGTTTTAACACCTTTTATTTCTTTTGTATTAATAAATGAAGTTGATGAACGAAGTGTTAAACTCATCTTTTTATATTGCTGTCTTTTATAATACCAAATATGTAGGAATGTGTTTTCTGATAATAGATAGAAGTAGTTGAAATGTTTTGTGTTTTGATAATAGAAGATGTAGGAATGCATGAAGTTGTAGATGTGTATTTATAAAGCAAGATTCCTAATGTTTCAGGTGCTTGAAGGGAAAAAGTCTGGTGGGCTCTATTTAGATTTTTTTTATTTTTTTTATTAAAAAAGTGACAAAGTTCAAAACAGGTCGGCTAACTTCCTAATGTAATTGCGATAGAAAAAAAATGTAGAAAGGGCTCTTAGATACGAAACAAAAGGCATGTTCCTTTTTTTCTTGGACTAAAATATTTTTAAAAAAGTGAAAAAGTTCAAAGCAAGTCGGCTAACGTTTTTAAAATCTGGCTTTACTTGACATGGTGACACATGTAACGTCCATTTTATATTTCTCCTTTTATGTTCTCAATATTACATACACTAAGTCAATAAAAATCATTTTAACATGACATAAAATTATCAAATTATACATCCAGTCAGAGGTTATATCACCTGCTGTCCTCTAAATAGTACTATTGCATTTGATATGGGAGGGGACTTATTGTAAGGTTACTTTTTTAATCTTCTTAATTTGAGAACCTTCTAAATGAAGAGAATTAAGGCAAACAATCTTTTACATTATGTTAATTTATTTTAATATGTGTAACCGATATTTATGATGTATAGTATAAACAAATTAAGAGGGTATTTGACTAATTAAGCTTACCTATGGAAGTATAGGTGAGTTATAGTTCATGTTGCATATCTGATATTTTAGAAGTAGCTTCCAAATTATATGTCCCTGTCGTATCACAGACCAAATTACAGCGTACTAGCAGAAACATTAGTGGACAAATATGAAAACACGTCCTTGTGTTGGCAGAGTCCCTTGCCTTTCTTCCTGATTGATTTTGGTGCATACTGCCAAGTGCCAATTTGTCCTCCACTCTTTTCGGAACTGTTTAATATTATAAGGGGGTGATATTATTTTAAGAGATTTATGGTTCAAGTTGTCTTTATCGAAAGATCTAAAATACTCATCTTTCTTTTGTGGAGACTTTATGTTCTTTGGCACTATGATTTGATGGGTTCTTGTTTCATTAAATACTATGATTATCAAAGACTACCGACATAAATATAGCATATTTCCCTAATGTGTTTAGCTAATAAGGTGATAAACTTTTGTGAGTTGCTGATTTGTAGTTCTATTTAAAATTGTGTTTGCTCGTTTTAATATATTATGCCATTGTATTATTGTATAGTACTTTTACACAGTCATATTTGTGTTGCAATATATTCCAAACGAAGTTAATATCCTCGTCCATTCACATCATGGCTTGTTAAGAGAAAATACAAGGGCATGGTACAAGCCTTGGTTTGGAAGTTAGATGAGTGAATGGGACCTCAGTAATACAGTTCAATGATTAAAAGATCAGAACCTGCTGTCTTTACACAAATACCATTTTACTTGGTCACTTACTTTTAAATTTCTATTACACTAAAGAATAAGGAAGTGGAAAGGGAGCGGAAGCAGTGAGAATCGAACTCGCATTTGTTGTGTTGGAAACTCTCACTGATACTACTAAACTTAACTCTCATTGGTTTTCACGTAGTAACTTCTTTTGCATTGGTATTATTGATCGAACATTATGATGGTTAGGATGAAAGTTTCTGTTGTGCGATAAACATTGGAATTGATATAGTAATTTATTTCTAGTCATAAGAAAAAAAAGTTACCTATTGGTTACTAAACATAGTTTCAGTAAAAAAGAGGAAAATGAAGCTTTAGGAGATGCTTTTAACGGTAAGATATTACTATTTGCTAAAAGAGTTGCCGCGATATTTGTAGATATTAATAAGAGGTTAAACTTCAAGATATTTCTCAACTTTCAGTTATTTCTACACCTTCTTTTTGAGAGAGGGTATGAAAACAGTATCATATAGTCTGTTGCACTTGGTGCACCTTCAACAGACACTAGAAGGGGGTGAATAGTGTCTTCCGATTTTCGCCTTCCGAAGAACCTTGCTCGTGCCCGCAAGAACCTGGTCCTTGACGGGTTTTCACTAAACACTGTGCTAACAACAATAATGCGGAAATAAACTTGCACAGAGATTTTTACGTGGAAAACTCCTTGCTCAAGGGAGAAAAACCACGACCCACACTCTGAGATTTAAAAACTCTTTCACTAACACAACGAGCAAGTTTTAGGTTACAAACTCTATAACCAAGGGACTAAACTCTAGTACCTAAGACTGCCTACAATCAACTCAATTGTAGCAACCACACCTAGGAAACTCCTAAGTAAAAGACTGCCTACGATCCACGACCGTAGAACTCTTTTAAGCTAACTCTAGCCTAAAAGCACAAGGATTTCTCCAAATAAAGTACCTAAACAATGCTTCTCAAATAAGCGTAATAGGTTACAATTCAAAGCCCTAATACATATGAACTAGACCAAGACAGAAGACCAAGACAGAAAACCAATATAGCTTGATGAAGAACCACTTGTCAGTCAGTTCCTTCTGCACGTTCTTGCTGGACAGGTATTATTATGCCTGATGAAGAACCTCTCGTCCAGTCAATTCTTTGTGCGCGTTCTCTTCAGAATTATCAACCTTTTGAGCTCTCAATCTCTCTCTATATGGCTGAAGAGATAGTATTTCGTGCATTACTCTTGAAGTCTTCATAATGATGTTTATATAGTGTGCATAAGACTTCTTGATGGACAAGGAAAAGAATTATTCTCCAATTAGGACTTAATAAATACTTTCCTTATACACTTTTACCTCCAACACACTTTTTCCATTCTTGGACTCTTTGAAAATATTCCCCATTATTATGTAGATCTTCCAAGATACTTCCAGCTGGCACCCAAGGCAATTAGGGTTTTATTAGCCGCCTTTTATGCTTTTATATTCACGTCCAAGAGACTCCTAATCCCATTAGGATTGAACTCTACACTGCTTCGAAGAAACTTCCTGCGCGAGGTTCTCCTAGTCCTACTAGGATTCTGCTTCCTTCCCTATACTGCTTCGTAGAACCTTCCTGCACGACTCCTAATCCAATTTGGATTGTAACGCTGCTGCGTCCAGGCTCTGTGCACCTTTTCATCACCAGTAGAACCTGTCAAAGAACAAGGTCCTTAGCCAGGATCTTCCCGTTTGTCAATCATCAAAACTCAAACTTCAACAAATTCCTTCTTTTTGATGATGACAAACAAGGATGAGTATTAGTTCCTATTCAAACAAACACACCAGTAGTGAAACAGGTATAAGAATTAATATCAGAATGAAACTGGGTCACAAACACTTTCAACATTTCTTCTTCCCCCTTTTGGCATCATCGAAAAGATCACAATACACCTGCCAAAGAACCAATCAAGTAATGTCGAGTCTATAGCCTAGATGGCAGCAAACCAATCATATGCAGAACCTGTCAAACTTCAATCTAAGATGCTTAGTCAAAACCATAAAATAAGAGAATTGATCAGTAATGAATCAAGCAAAATATCCAAATAAGCATCCAAAACATTAAGATTAAGATCATAAAGATTGTCTTAAACCGAACATCTCAGAGAAATTGATGGAATATGGGTTATAGGGTAGGAACTGGTTCTTCTCTAAAAAGTGGATGGAACAAAGATTCTTATAAGAGCAAGCATCATCGCAATGTTCCTTGAGTTTCCTTGCATTTCCAGCACCAGTTCTCCTTCCATAAGCTTCTACCTTCTGATTCCAATCACCCATACAAGAACCTTCATCGTTATCATGCTCTATGGGTTCCTCTGCAGATTCTTAGTCTAGATGCTAACCACAGCTCTTTGGGATGTTCCTTTCAAAGCCATCATGATGATCAGGTTCTGTACATTTGTCAAAAGACATACCAACGAGTTCCATGATCTATGTAAGAAGAAACCCATAAGCTAATGCATGCTCTCCTAGTTCCACATCAGTTATCCTCTCTATATGTTGTATCATTACTCCTGGCAAGATTGATATGAACCTTCATATCCAATAGGTCCATGTAAGTTAAATCTATAAAGTTCACCTCACTATGACACTAGGACCTCTGGACCAGGTTCTTCAGCACAAACTAGAACAACAATGGATAGAAGGATACCATAACCTTTTTCCCTATCTAGGT